>MU228284.1:274923-284965 GCA_018584345.1 Thuja plicata | reverse complement strand
AAATTTTATTCAATTAAAAGGGAGATTAAATATTTTAATTAAATAAGATAAATTTTATTTAATTAAAAGGAAAATTAAATCTTTTAATTAGATAAAAATTATCAAACCTTAGGAAATATTGAAATAATTGAATAAATGAATTAATTATAATTTGATCAAGGAAATTGATTTGAATTGAAAATATTCCAAAGCATTGATTCAGAAAATTTGATAAATTGATAAAATGATAAATGGGGCCCAAAGTCTAGGCGACCATTTTAGGGTGCATATAGATGCAGCATGTGATCAATTTGATGGATCATATATTTGAGGACATTGATTAGGACTTTGATGATGTAATCATGATTAACTTCCACCCCCTTGATTAAGGAAAAATACCATAAACATGAAATTAATCTATCATGAAAATGCAATGCAATGAAACTAATTGTCCTTGAGATTTGTGAAAGAAATGCAAACAGAGATATATTTTCATCATTGAGCATTGTGGAACTAGGAGTCGATACAATCCTTACTGGTGCCACTGCGACCATAAGAATATGAATATGACTTTCATCTCATTTGGTAACCCCTTTGGAAACTAGTAAAACCCTCACTAGTTGAATGACCAACTATGGGAGTATGAATATCGGTTTCATCGGATTCAATGTTGCAAGTGGATGTTGGTATTAAGATATTGAAGATCTAAATATCCAAGGTATCCTTTTGTATAAACAAACAAAGGTTAACCCTCCTTCCTATATGAATGTCCTCGATGGTTCTTTGATGACCATGTCCTTAGACGAATTCACACAAGTAAAAGGATCTTCCTCAAAATAGTCACACAGAAGTCAAGAAAACATTATGTCTTCATCATCACCAATTTAGCCAAAAAATCATCGATTAGCTAAAAAGAACATGACTCAAAAAATTCAATGAAAAACTCATCAAAAAATCCAAGTGTTTTGAAATGTATGAAGATTTTCAAAAAGAATTCCAAACCTTCTAATCATTTAGGGTTTGTCAATTTTTAATCCTGATAAAATAAGTCAATGAAACTCAAGGATCATGTTGGTAGGATCAAACTGTCTAGGGTTGAACAATGATATCTATCAAAGGTTCCAAAATATCTCTCCTCTGAATCTGAAAATCTTCTTCTATTGTGTGACCAAAATTTGTGCACTTTTGAATCTGATTAGTACCAAAACCAATGATTTTCCCCCAAGTGATAAGTGAACCATGTATAAAGCTTGGCAAAATGAAACCTAGAATGCAAGATGGAATCTCAAGTACTTTATGATAGTTTTTTGGATTTGTGGATTTTTTTAATGTTTTTGGATTTTTAGAGATTTTTTATTTTTTTAAAGATTTTTTTAGAGATTTTTTTTATTTTTTTATTTTTTGAGATTTTTACAATTTACCATCTCTCAAACACGATCATATTGGTTTTCCCCCAATGTCTAGCAAGGTATAGGACATGAAAGATGGATTTGGAAGCTGATGGATTAGAGAGGGAAAGGCCATGATGGATGAAGCATGTGAATGTGACTCATAGAACCATCTCCTCAAGATTACCCAAGCTAAAGAAAAAGGATATAGCCATGAGAAACATGTTTTTGGATAAGCAATGGAAGCCAATGATGTAGTTCTATATAGCATGTGGGATAATGACTTGATGTCATGAAAGTGGGTAGTCCAAAAGAGATGACATGTCAAGGGGTTTTTGATAACAAATGTTGCACTTTATGTCCTTCATTTTCAATCAAGACCAATGGATCAATTTGGGTAAGATGTGGATAAGATAGCACAATCAAGATAAAGGGGTGATGGAGGCTATGAGGGGATGGTTTTGGGATTATGGAAAGTCTTCTTAGGAATAATGAAAGTGGATTGGGGAGAAGAAAGATCATGATAGGGTAGCATGGATGCAATAAGTAAATAAGTTGATGGAAAAGATAATGGTATCAAGATACTTGATGCTCATGGATATGTTCAATCTTGTCAAGACCAAAGGTAAAATAGGGAATATGGATGCAAGTAAGATGAATGGTAAAATATGGAAGATGGAGGATATCATGGATGAAACTTGCCCCCAAGTGTAGAGTACAAGAGGAAGGAATTACGCATGATGCCTATTTTCCAGGTTTTTATCATGGTACTTGTCCAGGGTGCCATAAGAAGTGGCTTTCACCATAGGACAAATTGATTTCTCTTTACCTTTTTTTTTTTAAAAAATTTTGCTACCAAGGCACCACAAGAAGTGGCTTTCACCATAGGATGGATTGATTTCTCTTTACTTTTTTTATTTTTTTATTTTTTTTGCTACCAAGGCACCTATTGCTAGGTTTTCAACAAGGCACTTTTTTTTTTTTTAAATTTATTTTTTTGTATTTTTCAAAATTTCCCCAACATCTGGATCTTTGGACAATGCTCTTCTGAAAGATATGCTATAATAAACCATGAATATGGATGGGATGCTCAAAGATATTAATAAGGTGATGATAAAGGACACATATGGAGGATAAGGGTAGATGGTGGTGAAGGTTTTATGCCATATATGGGATAAGAGGGATGGAAAGACGGAAAGTATTTGTTGGATAATGAATGTGAGCATAAGAAGAAGGTATGTTGTAGATAGAAATGTTGGCAAGATCAAATTTGACACACACTTTGAAGGGTGGTGAAATGATGGAGGAACAATTGATGACGGAGGTGAGGATGTATTTGAGGTAGTGGATTTTGGGATATAGGAACCCAAAGTATACTTGGAACGTGGAAAATTTTTGGAAGGAGATGTAGTGGAAGGCTTTGGAAGCTTGAATGTCAACTTTGATTTTTCTTTTGTGTGCAAGGCTTTCAGAAGTGACATGGGAATCCACATAGTCTTTGATTTTTCTTTCTCCTATAATGCTTTTGAATGCATTTCTTTAATGAGGGATTTAGGAACCCACATTTTCTTTGATTTTTCATTTTGCTTGGTCGAACTTTGTGGCCTTTTGGATATTTCATTTTTATTTTCATTCACATGTCGATTAGATGGGACATGGTGACTTTTATACACATTTGTATTCATGGATTTCTGATTTTTATGTTGCACATCCAAATTTCTTCCAAAAGACTTGGTAATTGTGGGTGAATGAGAATAATATGGAGGGTTCATATGGATTGGTGTTTGGAAATTATTCAAGTATGTGTGCCTTTGTTGATCTTGATACATGGTAGTGTAAGTGGATGGTGAACTACAAATGGTAAGTGTGGTTGATGGAGGGATATATGGACCTAATATGGATGGAAGGATTGAAGAATTTAGCTTTGGGACATAGGAACCCAAAATGGATTTGGAGGATGGTGAAGGAATATGGTTGCATTTGAATGGAGGGAGATAATGTGTAAAAGGGATATCAATATCTTTGGAATGAGCTTCATTGTCAAGGTTCTTATGTTTAAGATTCATATTTATACCAATAGGCTCATGAGTAGCTTTCATAGGATCAACTTTGATAGGATCAACTGAAGCTTGAAGGGATTTATTCTCATGCAAGGGATTTGGAGGAATGATGGTTTCTTGAGGTGAATATGGAGGAGTATGAAAAGGATTTGATGGGATACTTTGATCTTGACAAGGATCTTTGGATGGTGTAGAGTGGATGTTTTTCTCTTGATTTTTAATATGTTCATTGGAAATGGTGGAAGGGATATCTTGATCTTGCTTGGGAATTGGACAAGTTATAGAGCTTGGAAGGATACTTTGTTTGTGAAATGGAAGGATATCAGCTTGGAAGACATGAAAGGGTGCATGGGGATCACCACAAGCTTCTATGGATATGGGACCTTCATCAAATATGAGAGATGATTGTTTAACATCTTGATCTTGATCTCTATTGATACTTGTTTCTTTTCTCTTTGGATTATCCTCTTGACATGGAGCCACTTCTAAGAATAAGGTAGATGCTTGAATATATGTGGGGAATGTTTGGAAGATTGATGGAGAATTCTTTTGAATAGGCATTGAAGCACATAAAGGTTTGGGCTCCAAGATCTTTGAAGCATGGAAACTATTTGCAGCAAGATTTAAGTTATCTTGGGTTTTTTTTAGAGGTAGTCCTTGAGGGTAGACATAGTTAACGTGGAAAGTATCATCATTAGGCTCACTCTTTGGTGGAGGAATTTTGGATAATTTTGAAGCTTTGTGAGATGGACGAAGGATGAAAGGAGTAAAGGCTATGGGAGAAACCTTGCTAGATAGAGGTTTGTATATTAGATCTTTCTTGAGAGTGGTACCTTTATCTTCATCCTCTTTGTTATCTTGATCACAAATGGGGTGATCATGAAATTTCCCTTGATCCAAGATAGGTTTGTGGCACTTAAATGTTTCATTTGGTGAAGAAGATAAAGATACAGATGGCCCATCCTCATAAAGAGAAGGAAAAATTGATTGTAATGATGGTGCGTTAAGTGATGTATCCTTTTTTTTTCCTTATTCTTCCTCAAGGTTGATGTGTCATAGTTATTAGCAAGCTTAGCTCCCGATTGAACAAAATATGCTTCTTTATCCCTCTTCAAAATTATGTGCATTGTTTCCATAAACCTAGGATCTTCAGATGCCTCCAATATTTCATCTACAGTTACTTCATCGTATGGAGTCCCATGGGGATTTTGATCTTGATTTTGATAATTATTCTCCACTAGAGGATTGATTTATTTCTCAAATAGATTCATCATTATAGATGTTTTTGAATAATTTGATCTATTTGTTGCACTAATAAGAAATAATTCTAAAAAGGGTATCCAAATATGATTTCAAAATCTTTCCAAACCCTTGGGAAATTCCCCTTGTTTTCCTTTCTTTGTTTCTGGGAGGCACTTGCCTGTGTGTAGGCAGATTTCAAATGTTGGTATGCGGTTACTATAATTCCTCTACACGGCACTCTGCAGTTCGCAGGCAGCACAACATTATTTGTAGGTGGCACAAAATTGTTTTTAGGTGGCACATAATTGTTTGTAGGCGGCACAAAATTGTTTGTAGGCAGCTCTTTGCTGATCAAAGTTGAAATTTTCAATTTTTTTGAATTTTAAAAGTTTAAAGGTTTTGATCAAACTTGTTACAAAAGATTCTTGCATGAAAATAAAGTACAAACTCAACACACACATCAAATTTTAACCATATCTCTAAAACAACACTAAAAGTGTATGTTTTCGGATGTTTTGTTTATGAGTATAGCACATAAAATTATTCCAAGCAATCTACCTAAGAGTCAATCAAATATGGCATTTAACAATGGCTCTAAAAAGGTAGGCTTACTAATTAACAAGGTTTTAATCACACCTATGTTCTAACTCTTGTCAAGTTCCTTTACCCCCTTGCGGGCTTCCCACATGCATGAAAGTACAATTTTGCGCAATCCTGAAGGACTACTCGAGGAAGTGAGGATGACTTGCACAAGAATTAGTCACTTTCTAATTAAGGTAAAGTACATTTTTTTATAGTGGGTTGGATGATATCGGAGCAAAAGATATTGTCTCCCACTTTGGGTTGTTCCCTCTCACCGCCTTCGTAAAGGAATTCTTGAGAGGCAGGCCCTCTAAACCTTTATTTTAATCTAACATACATAGAAAGTGAAAAATGAACTTAGTCCAACAAGTTTGGGAATTTGATTCACTCAAAGAGTGAAGAGAATATCCCTATTGTCTTCCTTCATTCCAAACACTTCAAGCAATTTTTGTTCATTTTCAACCCTTTGACAAGGAGGTTCTTAAAAATGAAGTGTGTGGTTAAATTAATCCCCCCTTTCTTTCTACCACCCAAACTTGACACTTTTGACTTTTTGATCAACTTCAAAAAGTTGAGAGCATATACGTAATGTCTTGTTTGAATGGAAAATAATAGGGTGTCCCTAATTATGCTAGATTCACATGAATTTGCCACAATTTAAACAATGCAAGCTTGATTTGAAAAATATCTTGTTTCGAAGCTAGCAAAGGCTAGGCACATTTTTTATGTATTTTGCCTTTTTTGCTACTCACACAGTGATGATCATTCCCACTCTGGCTACTCTAACAAGTTAGTCAACACTGTTAGAATAATTTAGAGATAACTGATAGGGGGGGTGAATCAGTTATCAGCAACTTGAAGATTTTGTACTTATTAATCTAGATTGATATAAATTAAATGCACATTCAGATAACACATTACACAACACATAAATTTGGTTACGGGGAAACCAAATGGTAAAAACCCCGGTGGGAATTAGTACCCACAAAGAACTATACTGTTTGTAGTAATCCCTGTGAAAATATATTTCAACCCTGTTTGGAGTTGTACAATACAATGCAGTACTATAGTGACCTTGTTATGGGTCTGACCCTTTTAGGAGTCTTTTACATGTAACCCTATTGGGGGTGGAGGACTCACTTTCCAAGGACTCACTGTCCAAGGACTCACTATCCAAGTGGTGAATGCTACAACCTTCTGGTTATTTGATACACACTGTATCAACAAGATGAACTGTTGTTTGTCACATTGCTTGTCTGATCAGTTCCTTTTGTGCGTCGATGCTTTAACCTCTTGTAAATCACTACAAAAATCTTATCTGTATTCTAAAAGCTTCAACTTTAATATCTATATTATCAACATACGATAAATATAGCTCTGCTGCTTTAACACTCTACTGTTCTTTTCTAATCTCTGGCTTTCGTAACTCTTCTTATTACAAATGACCTTCTATAAGTACATACACCAAGTATGAGATCATGGGACTTGTAGTACAACTCTTCTTAACATCCTTGTCGGCTCTACTAAGCGCGCAAGCATAATTACAACCATGCAAGTACAAACTGAATAGACATGTCGCTTCACTAAGTTGGCTTCAACAAATTGACCATAACATTGCAATCTTCTCGAAACATGTTTGGTGCATTTAGATTGATATAAAAAACTCATAACTCATCATGGATATACACACGCATATCTTAAAGATAGGTGCAACTCAATCAACGCATTACATACGTCGGCCTTAAAGCGTTATTCCTCCAGAACTATAACCGTCAATAACAAAATTACATATCTTTACTGAAACTTCATATCTGGGTCTGCGTGTATGAATATAGCATAGTAAACATGTCAACAACATGTATCTATCCATGCTGGTCTTCATCTCATCATATGGATAAGTACATACAGAAGTACTGCTGTGTATTATATGTTGTTATCAATGACAAACATACAATCAATCAACTGTTCAGAATCAAATCTCCAACAATCTCCCCCTTTGGCATTGATGGCAACATATGATAAAAACAACTTCTATTAATGGTGTCTTCTTTCTTTTACAATCTTCTCAATATCCTCATCAAAGATTCATCTACACTACTGCAGTTACTTAGACTGTGTATACTCCCCCAAAGTATAAGCTCCTTGTGTGTGTTTCTTTTTTAGCTCTTTGTTTGTGTTCCTTGTTTTTAGTACATACTCCCCCATTGACATCAATGGCAAAGGGTTTCATAAACCATTATGCACAGGTACTACTCCAGAAGTAGAGTAGTCAACCATTCATCAGTCACATAGGACTGATGTACTTACTGCTTTGTCTAATTAGTCTTAGGAGAGGGACTTACTCCCAACTTCTCCCTTAGATACTCAAAAGTATCCTTTGCTAAAGGCTTCATAAAAATGTCTGCTAACTGATCTTTTGTGCTTACATAATCCAATGTCACTTCCTTGTCTGCAACTTTTTCTCTAAGAAAATGATACTTGATCTCTATGTGTTTTGTCTTTACGTGCATCACAGGGTTCTTAGACATGTTAAAAGTACTGGTGTTGTCACAATGAATAAAAATAGGATAGTCAACCTGAATACCAAAGTCTTTAACCATCTGCTTGATCCAAATAATTGTTGTACAATTCAGTGCTACTACAACATATTCTACCTCTGCCATTGACTGATAAATATAGTTTTGCTTCTTGCTTGTCCAAGATACCAACCTTTCTCCAAAAAATATTGCTCCTCTTGAAGTGCTCTTCCTGTCATCAATACAACCTGCCCAATCTGTATCAGTATACACATGAAGTTGTGTATTCTCTGATTTAGGATACCATAAACCATAGTCTACAGTTCCCTTAAGATATCTAAATATCATTTTGATTTTCATTAGGTGATTATGCTTGGGTTCAACTGTAAATCTTCCAACAATGCCAACTGCATTAGATATGTCAGGTCTTGATTGAGTTAGATAAATAAGCTTTCCAATCATAGATTTGTACAATGTTTTATCAACTGCTGTAGAGTCATCATGTTTTGAAAGTTTACTTCCTGTGATCATAGGAGTGCATACTGGCTTGCAATCCTCCATCTTGAAGATTTTCAATATTTCCTTTACATATTTTGACTGATTAATGAATATTCCTTTATCTATCTATTTTAAATTTAATCCCAAAAAGTATTTTATAGGACCAATCATACTCATTTCAAATTCATTCTGCATTTCTTTTGCAAATGCTATACTAAGCTTGAGATTACCTCCAAAGATAATGTCATCATCAAATATGGCAACTAATAGTGATCCATTAGGTGTTTCTCTTATGAACAAGTTGCAATCTGCAACTCCTTTCTTGAATCCAATCTTGGTGAGATAACCATCTGATCTCTCATACCACGCTCTCGGGGCCTGTTTAAGTCCATAAAGTGCTTTCTTCAGTCTACATACCATGTCTGGTCTATCTGAAAGGTTAAATCCTTCAAACTGTTCTATGTACACTTCTTCTTTTAAGTCACCATTCAAAATGGCTGATTTGACATCCATTTGATAAACTTTAAAGTCTTTTAGTGTTGCATATGCCAAAAATAATTTTATGGCTTCCAATCTGCTCACAGGGGAAAATGTATCAGTGTAGTCTATTCCTTCTCTTTGTGCATATCCTTTACATACTAATCTTGCTTTGTTTCTTATTACTGTACCTTCTTCATTCATTTTGTTTCTGAAAATCCACTTTGTTCTAATTACATTTTTATCACTTGGTCTAGGAACCAATTCCCATGTGTCATTCTTGATTATCTAATCTAGTTCTTCTTTCATTGCATTTTTCCAATCTGAATCATTACAAGCATCTTCAATACTTAATGGTTCAATCTGTGAGAGTAAACATACCTCTTCATCCACTATTAGATTCTTTGCTTTTTCTCTAGTCAAAACACTGCTGCTCTGATCTCCAATGATATCATTTTTAGAGTGGTATCTGGATGTAAACTTAGGACCCTTAGGTGTGAGATCTTCCTCTGTAATCTGTGGTTCTTCATTGCATGAATTAGGGTCATTGCATGAGACATCAATGTAATCAAACATTTCTTCAATCATAGTATCTTTACTGTTCTAGCAAAAGACCGTCAGTGGCGGTGGGAGCCGGCGGGGAGGCGATCGGTGGCGGGGCCGGCGAGGGCCGGTGGCGCTGCGCTGTGGGGCGGAGATTTCTATGACCGGCGGTGAGCGGAGGGTTCAGAGACTGGCGGCAGGTGCTGTGGGGAGCGGCGGCGGTGGGGACCGCGTTGAAGAGAGCGGCACGGGCCGCGCAAGCAGAGGGGCGCTACCGGCCGGGCTGAGCACTGGTGGCGCGGTGGCGGCCCGGCGGTGGCGCCATTCAAAAACACTGCGCGCAGTAAGAAAAAACCACAAAAACCTTAAAAAAAAGTTTTTTAAAATTTTTTTCTCTTTTCTCGTGCCGTACGGCCCTTGAAGGCCAAAAAAAATTTGCCTGATGCCTCGGTGTCCAAAATGGACAAACCTTATATGGTTTCTAGGGTTTTTGGGCCTTCTGGACGCAATGGCAGTGTCCGTTTGGGTCCAAAATGCCTCCAAAAACATAGACCCCCAGAACCAATAAACAAATGCCGGAAAAGCCTCTGAAAGCTTCAAACCCTCGCTGCTTCAACAAAGAATGAACAGCCAGCTGCAGAGTGGCTCTGATACCATGTTAAGATTGCTAAACTACAATCTTCCCAAGAACACCTGCATGCATAGCTATTACATAAACAGAAGCAAAAGACAGAAGATAGAAGGATCAGCTATGGCG
>MU228284.1:247507-262969 GCA_018584345.1 Thuja plicata | reverse complement strand
TGAAATACTTACTCAGTAAAGCTACCCTCACAGGTAGACTGGCTAAATGGGTCATGCTCCTTAGTGAGTTTGATATTGTATATGTTGAGAGAAAAGCTATTAAAGGACAGGCGATTGCAGATCAATTAGCTGAAGCACCTCTTACAGATCACCAACCATTAAAGATGGAATTCCTGGATGAGTCCATTATTCTTCTCATGCATCAAACATGGACAATGTTCTTTGATGGTTTGTTCACTCAACAGGGGTAAGGAGCTGGGATTTTGTTTATCACACCGCAGCGATATTCCTTACCAAAGGCATATAAAATGATGTTCCCTTGTACCAATAACACTGCTAAGTATGAAGCTCTGATTAATGGACTCAAGATTTCTATTGAATGGTGAGTGGATGAACTAAAGGTCTTTGGAGACTCACAACTAGTTATCAATCAGGTCAACAATACTTATCAAACCAAAGATGAAAAGTTGGTACCCTATAAAAGGATGGTTGATAGCCTTAAGAATTATTTTGCACATGTCACTTTTTAGCAAGTTCCCCAGGAAGATAATAAAATAACTGATGCTATGGCTACTTTGGCCTCTATGTTGCAAATGCGAGAGAATGATTTTAGACATGAGTTCCTAGTGGAGACATTATACTACCTCGCCTATGACTCTCCTAACTCCTAGATGGCCTGTTCAATAATTAGACATGATTCATCTCGTTACCACCACATATACTCCTATCTCCATGACCAAACTATTCCTGACACATATACGAGAAATGAAAAATGCCATCTAATATGTAGTGCTTCAAATTACGTCATCATAGCAAATGACTTGTATAGACGGGGTCTAGACGGTACCCTCCTTAGGAGTCTAGAACCTAATGAGTCTAAACACGTGTTAGAAGAGGTACATGAAGGCATTTGTGGTTCTCACTCAAATGGCCTAACACTGGCTCGTAAGCTTATTAGAGCTGGTTATTACTGGCCCAATATGGAGAAGGAAGCTACGCAGTTTGCCAAATCTTGTAAGCAATGTCAACTTCATGGAAACTTGATACATGCTCTAGCTAAGGAACTCATTCCTTTTATCACCTTTTGGCCATTTCAACAGTGGGCTTTTGACTTAGTAGGTTAGATATATCGATCTTCCTTAAGAGCACACAAGTACATCATCACTGCTATGGATTATTTTACTAAATGGGTTGAGGCAGTGCCTCTCAATGTAGCTGATGGAAAATCCGTAGCTCTGTTTATGTTAAACTACATTATTTGTAGATATGGTGTACCTTCCTCTATTATCACTGACAATGGGGGACGGTTCAAGAATAAAGATCTGATAGATTTATGTGCTAAGTTCAAAATCATCCAACATTGGTCTTCTATTTATTACCCCCAAGGTAATGGGCAAGCTAAAGCTTCTAATAAAACAATTCTCAAGATCCTGCATCATACGGTACACAAGTCTGGGTGGCATTGGCACCTCTAGATAAATCTGGCTTTATGGGCCTATCGCACCAATATTACAATGCCAACAGGGGATACGCCCTTTGCTTTAGTCTATGGCACAGATGTTGTACTACCTATTGAGGTTGAGATTCCTACATTGTGAGTCTCTTTAAAAGGCCTCATTACAGATGATGACATGAGAATATCTCGGCTTCAAGAGCTTGAGTTACTAGATGAACATCAGAAGGTGGTGTTCGATCATCTCAAAGCATACCAAAAGAGGATATCAAAAAACTATAATAAGAAAGTAAGACCAAGAGACTTCTTAATAGGTGATCTCGTCCTGAGAGAGAATCTTAAAAATCAACAACAGTGGACTCAGAAAGGGAAGTTTGAGCCAAACTAGCTTGGTCCTTATATCATTACTATAGTATTTGGGTCTGGCGCTTATCAGCTCTCCACTACAGAAGGTGAACCACTCAAAGAGCCCGTCAACGCTCTTCACCTGAAGAAATTCTACAGTTAAGATATCTTCTGCATGCTCATGTACATACATTATTTATGAGAAAATCCTAAAAATTATAAAATGTCCTAAAAAAATGATCATCTTAGTGAAAACTTGGAAAACAGGTGCTTTGATGTATCTATTATCTTGGTGAAAACTTGGTAAACAGGTGCCTTGATAATATCAAAAAAAATTAAAAATACAAAAATACAAAAAAATCAAAAAGAAAAAAAAAAGAACAAAAAAATTGAAAATTTTAAAAATAAAAAAAAAGTGAAAAAGAGAAAAATGTGCCATTGATGAAAACCTGGTAAACAGGCGTCATGGTAGCAAAAATAGAATTTCTGCCAAGATGGTGAAAACTTGGTAAATAGGTGCCTCTTGTTTTGCAATGCTTTATCTGTCGCAGCATGTCTTGGCTTTCTTGCAGTTGCTTTCCCGCTTTAGTTGCTTTCCTGCTTTAGTTTTCTTTCCTTCTTTAGTTTGCTTTCCAATTTTAGTTCGCTTTCCTTCTTTAGTGTGCGTTTCTCTCTCAGCCATCTTCATGATTTTTCTTGATCTCCCAAGGATTGAAACCGGTCATACTTGGGGGCATGTTCCTAGTCCAGGAGGCATTGTCTTATCTTTTTGAGTTCTTCTCCTCTTGCATTGGTCACCAGTGGATCTCACTACGTCTGCCTGCCAATGCCTCGTAGCACTTCATCTCTTCTTGAGACTCTTTTTTGCATCAGTCACTAGTGGATCTCACTGCATCTACCTGCTGATGCTTCGATCTCATTATCGATCTTTATACTTGAGAATCTCTTGCGACAGTCACCAGTGGTTCTCACTGAGTCTGCCTACTGCCACTATATTACTAAGATTTATTGCATCATTTTGCTATCCATTTTGCTTGGCCTCGATCCATTTGTTACTTGGGGGCATGACTCCCCATTTCGATCACTCTTCGGTTTACACTTGAGTCAGTAATCTTGTCAGTCCTGAAGGACAACTCTCTACTGGCACAAACTGGTGTTTCTCAACACCTTAATCAAACAGTGTTTCTCAACACTCTTTTTGGACACATCTTTGTTTTTCAACACATTTCAGATTTCTCATGACGTAAACATCTCTCAATAGCAATCAAACACATTACACTCACAAGCACAATGGTGTTTCTCAACACCCTAAACATAGACACATTCGTAAGCTTTGAAACATGCTGAGATATGATTGACTCTTTCTTAGTATGCTGTCTGTTCTTATTAATTTCATTGATATTTTCTTTGTCTACTTCTTGTTGGTGTGGTTTCGATGATCTGGAAATGTCAAATAAATAGAGTGTATGTGATAAGAGCTTCTGCATCAAGGTGGAAAAGCCTCACATCCCTCAATCTTGTTTATTTGTACACCAAGGGGAGGTTAGAATTATCTCCTTGGCTGTTATTGCTATGTTTGTTTACTTGTGAACTTTTACTATATCAAACTGGAAACAATGTTTAGGTCACCTTGGCTTTTGTACCTCAGTGCTTATGTTCATTTCCTATATTTTATCTGATGAAATTCTTATTCATATCCTTATGGTTGCAACGGCACCAGTAAGGATTGTATTGACTCTGATGATCCAAAGCACCCAATGATGATAAATACAATGAGTCCAACAACCAAAGTCCTAGAATTGCATTTAGCTTAGGCTTGCATCTGCATTATAGGCATGCATTCGCATTTTAGGCTTGCATTGTAGAATTTTTTGTGCTCTCTTCATTTGTCTTCTCATTATTCAAGGTCCTCATCTTTCATCATGGTTCTTCTTGACTACATGAGTGTCCGGTCCTCATTCTCGATCTTTGTGCACGTCCTTTTGGCTAGTATCTATTATATATTGTGAAGGCCCTACATGAGATGATTAGTACCATTGCATTCATTGCATTCCATTCATTTTCAAAAAAGTGTGTTTCCATAAATTCATTTGCATACATATATATCCATCCACATGTGCATCCATTATAAGCATAACTTAAATCATCCATAGCATTTATCCATCTAACATCTACCATATCATTTTCATACATCAATAAAAACATGTGCATAAACATATGCATAAACATTTGCATATTCATTCCTAATCCATACATCTAAATCATATAGGAAATTGTCTAACACATATTTAAAACAATATATACACATGTACAATGATGCCAAAAAAATCAAGCTCATATATATATTGATCGGTCTAAATATACAAGGGTGCTTCTCGAGCACAATAGGTCAAAATGGTGGTACAATATACATCATAAACTAACCACCTAGAGGAGGTGGAGGTGGGGGCATCCCCTGCTACTGTGGAGGTGGACCCTATGGAGGTGGTCCTGCTAGAGGTGCTCCCTGTGGAACAGCCCGAGCGCTAGCATACTCTGAAAAAGGTAGAATCTGATCTGCTGCCCTGGAACTGCAAGAGTATATGCAACATAATAATAGGCCACCTGAGAAGCCTCATATCTAATATCTAATTGAGCTCCAGCCAGTGCCTCTCGCAACTCTCGGACCTCTTGTTCCCTCTCTGATATCCGTGTGTCTCTGATGACCACCTGTGTGTGAAGGTCATCCCGCTCCCTCTGCATCTGTCACACTCTCTCCCTCACTCTACGGATAGCCTCCTGTAGCTAGGTCACCTGTCCACCTGCTAGAGTGTCAGTCAGAACTGCATCAGCCATGACAGTATCATCACCTGCTTTGCATCTCTATCCTGGCTACCACTAGGGCCAGCACCTGAATCTGATCCCATAGGCCTCACAGGAATAGCAGTCTACTGTTTACATGGACGTACCACTCTATCCTGCTATTGTAGTGGTGGCTACTGTGGCTGCTGAACCTGAGGCTGCTACCCTAGAGGAGGAACCTATTGTGCCTACTAGTGTGGTGGTGGCTGCACCACTAGAGGAATCTGGCCCACTGGAGATGTGAACTTAGGAAATGGATGGGCTAAGAGCTGATCTCTGTATGCAGGAGTCACACCTGCATCTATCACTACTGCCATATAATCCCATCGGGATGGCGGTACCCAGGTGTCTATCATGCTACGCCCCCTATCCAACTACCTCTACCAACCCTTCTTCGTCTCATTGATGAATCGGGCATACGTACAATACTCAAGAGACACATCCTGAGGTCTCCCAAACTGGTGCAACACACGTGTAAGCAGGAAACGCTCAATCACCATGATGGTATGCCCTATTAGAGGACGTGAATAGAACATGTATGACAACTCATGATGAGCATCATCCCAGACATCAGTAGTTGCCCATGGTCGACATATCACTACAGCCATATCATCAATCTATGCTCACCACTACTCAGTCTTACCCAGCGTGGGCTGGGTCATCGGACTAGCATATCTATAAATGTACGGCTCTAGTGGCTACCGCGTATCATGGAAAATTGGCCTACATATGGGAAGGTGCTCCCAGGCCCAGATCTGTAATACAACTACTCCCGCTGCCATCGTACGGGCACCCCGATACACAACCTTGTGCATCTCATGATACATCTATGCGAGTATGCACTCGCCCCATCCATATGTCACTATTGGTACATCTAGAATCTTTTGGAGCATAACGCCCTAGCCACACTCCAAACCATGTTGACCACGATCTGGTACTAGATGACAGCTTAGAAATAATGTGAGAATGATTGCTAATGGGTAATCTCGGCCATATGTGCGTATCAACTCCTCCTAAGAGATAGCTTAGCCCACTACCAACTGATCCTAAAATATGGCTCTCAAAGCCTGTCTACCATCTCTCAGCTGCGTGCAATACTCAATGCGAGCTCCATGGAATGGCACTCTCAATATTCAGTATACATCCTCTGGAGTCATAGTAATCTCTCCTTGTGGCAGATGAAAGGTATTCATCTCTGAATGGAAACACTCAACTAAGGCCCCAAGTAATTCATGATTTACCCGAATATCGGGTACATCACGCAGATATGTCAATCCTAACCCATCAATATGGGCCGCATCGGTGTCTGAAAAATCTCTATAGTAACTCATCCATGACAGGATGATGGGACCTGAAACCAATATCTAGGAGATCGACCTACAACATAAAGGAAAAAATGGGATCAGTACCTCAATAATGATGATTTTCAAAGAAAAAGACAACAAATACAGCTATGAAACTACTCGACATACAGTTCAACTGGTTGACTCTACGATGCAAGGAATTAACTTTTTTTTTTTTGGTTTTTTCCATTTCCCATGCAAGAAAACTCTTTTCTCACACGAGGAAACTCTGGTGCCATGTGAGCTTTCTAGCTCGCATAAAGTGGGATGTCTCTTCATGCGAGATTCTATAAATCTTGCGCGTCTCATGGGCAATCTTCGCGCGGAGCGCCGGTCAGGGGCCCGCATGCGGAATCCCCAAACCGTGTGAGGAAACAGTTTTCTCGGGTGAAGGGAGATTAGGCCCAGTGCAAGGAAACTATTTCCTCATATGACACTTGGAAAAAACATGATTTAAAAGATAAAAAAATCCAACTAATGCTAAAAACAATAAATTTTTTGCAGAAATACAAGATCCAGTTATGAATACTCACAGGTGCGTCATACTCCGCGGGTTGGTTGTGTCGTCGAGTGCACTCAAATCGATGCATATGCACAGGAATGCTCTCAATGTCAGCTGGAACTCTCACCATCTCTAAAGTCAAAGGTGAATAATGATTTGAAAATGACCCCTCTAGGCCTTATATAGCATTTGACCTAATTTTTCAAAATGCTCCATTTTCTACAAAAATTGCACCCTTGGCTAATCGAACCATTCTAGATCCATTTTTGTGATTGAAATCAAAATTTGACACTCCTAAGTAGCTCAAAATCATGCTTTAAAACTCTCAAGACCGACGTGATCAGACGCTTGTGCAGTCACTTTTCTGATGTTGGTTCCTTGTCAGGATTATCTCTTGTTATCATTTTCTCAGCTTTTGTAATCTTTTCATCAAAGTCAACTCTAGTCAATTCTGGTCAACTATGGTCAAACCTAATCAACAGGACCTCTCGATCGCTCTAAATTGATTATGCTCTCTCTTGATCTATCTTTTTCTATGATTTTTTGCTCTCATCATCATGATGTGTCTTCTTTCAATTTCACTCCCGAGGGGGCAGGATGATTGCATCATTGATCTTTTCACATTATTCTCGAATCAGTCTGATCTGAATCAAAAGTCCTCGTCGCTAGGGGCATCTCATCACTTGGGGCATATTCAATTTTTCATACCTTACGATCAGAATTGGATATTCCATGATCTCACATCTCATCATCTATCTTGCTAGGTATCTGAGCAATCTAACTCGGATCCTCAAGGGTCACGCTTCATTCTAGAGAGAGTCCTAGATTGATTATCTTTTGAGATAGGTATTGGGGAAATCTAACCCTGGTTTCTAAAGGTTGATCCTTGCTCTAGGGATAGTCTTGTGAAAGATATCAATCTAACCAGTGTCTGGGCAATCTAACCTAGACATTGGGGGACTAAGCTTCGTTCTGGAGAAGATTCTTGAAATCTCACTGGGTATTGGGGCGATCTAACCCTAATTCCTGAAAGTTATACTTTATTCTGAAGATAACTCTCAAAAACTCTTTAAACCATTATCTAGGTGATATAACCTAGATCTTAGAGGGCTTACCTTTGTATTGGGGCAATCTAACCCTGATTCTGAAGATATTCCTAGATCTTCATCAGCTCTCAGTGGACATTGGGGAAATCTAACCCCGATTCCGATCTTCACTTCAGACTATTATTTGAATTAATGCGCTGCTCACACATCAATTCAAAGAGGGGAAAAATGTAACACCCCAAAATTAACACCTAATAATCCAATCAATTTTGGTGCATTTTCTTATCTTCAAAGTCCTATTGTACTAGGCAAAATCTTCCCCTAATTGACTTTAATTGACTGAGTTTCAAATGCAGAAAACCCAAATTTGCATAAATTTGACATTACATTTAATTCCTAGATTCTCAATGATTATTAGCTAAAATCCCTATGATTAATTGATTTAAATCTAAAGTCCTAAGTGCTTTTAATTAATTCAATTCTACCCCCTTTTGCTAATATACATAAAAGGAATTGAAAGGTTATTTAATTATTGGATGAATTATCCTCAAAAAGGAATTCCATAATTCCATTTGAAAGGACACTTATGTAGCAATAATTCACCCTTTTATTTAAATAATCTTTTCTTATTTGTCTCAAATGGAGAATGAAGAGACAACTGTTTCTTTTCAAGAAATTCTTCATCCTCTTTCCTTGGTTTTCTATAAATTGGACCTCTTTTTCTTCATTAGGGAGGACTTTTTGGAGAGAATCAATACTATAGGCAATTTACATTTGATTTCATGTTTTTAAGCTCATTTGCATAATTAGGCTAAGATTTCAATTGGAATTAATGATATATGCTTTCATTTAATATTCATTTACTAGTTGAAGATTTCTCATAGAATAATGACATTTCTCATTTTCTTGCATTCTTAAATCCTCCACGTTAGCAATGGTTAGGTTGTTGGCTCTCATTCTGAGGGTAAAACTCAACATCCACATCTAATTAGGAGGTAATAGGTCTCTTCAATCGTATTTGCAGAGCAAACAATTCATGTTTGTCTTTGTGAATTAAGCGATTGTGTAAGGACTATGTTGTGTTTGTGTTGAATTTAGAGGTCCACATTCAGCATACAAGAGTCATCATATGGAGGGGGAGTGGGAAAATCCATCAATTTCAGCATGGATATTTTTTGTGATTGAATATTTAGAGATCTAGCTAGTATTGAGGAGCTCTACTAGGGTAGCAGCATGGTCAACAAGCTATATAGATCTAGGTAGGCATCTTAATGTATTGATTATTTTTGTAATGGATAAATAATAGCATCAGTCATAGAAGTGGATCTTCAATTCATCCTTCTACTGATAGATTCAATTATTGGATTTTTTTTGTAATGAAATTCATGCTAAGAATTAATTAAAAATATTCAGCTTCTATGATGGTACCAATGTAAGCGGTTGATCAATAAGTTATGTCCATGTGAACTATTAGATAATAAAATTTTGATGATATATTTGTAGGATGCACAAGCCCAAAACTTATCATGAGAATAATGAGTAATTAAACTATTAACTATATATTTACTTGTTGTACTATTAAACTAACTTTAGAAAAAAAGAAGAGGATATAATATCTGTAATAATTAGGAACACTATTAAAGTGATATGTAGAGAGGGAACAATTGTAGATAATAATTCAACATTTATATTATAAAAGAATTATTAGAATTTCATATTTTAATTTTTATAATCAATTCACTCATAGCATTTTTATAGGGAACAATCAAAAGAGGTGAAAATTTAGTATATTTCATAATTAATTACACTCTATTATTACTTTTATATTAATTATGATCTTTCATACTCATCAAATCAAGTCACTTAAGTGGGAATAAATCAACAAAGTACTAGCATAAAACATGAGATTAGGAAATGACTAACCCATTTCAATGATAGTACTCCTCTTTAAGCCCCTAAGAAATTATTAATCAATCTGTCTTCTAGTATTAATCTTCCATTTAAAAACAAACCACTAAAATAAATGTTAAACAATATGATAATCATGAGTGGTGAATTTCAAGTCCATTGCCTTCTGAATATTATATTTACTCTATTGTTTAGTGTCATATTATGCCTTATCCATGATTAAGTAAAAAAGTAGAAACTTGGGAATAATGATAAGAAATTCTAACAATTTGTATACTTATTTTTTAGAAAAGACTATAGAAACCTATTTTCTAGGAAGGCATTAATCTATAGGTTTTCTTATTTTTTTCTTTCTCTTCGAAATTTGCACTATTGGATTCAGAAGGTTTAGCCTTGTTAAGTTGAGCGTAAAATAGAGTTTTACCCTTCTTCCAGGGGTTCTTTTGGGGTATGTTTCTATTATGATGATGACTAGCAAGATGTTCTTACTAGTAATCATGGAGGTTATTTTTGCACCCCCTCTTTGTACACCCCTGCGTTTCTTCATTCAATCCTTTGAAAGGTTTTATTAATATTTTGATAAGTACCCTCATACTTCATGATCATGAAGTAGGGTGATAATCATTTTGATGGTTGTCTTTCCCTCCAATTAGTGAATCAATACTCGCATACTTTACCCAATGTTAAGGTCCCATGATAAGAAAATAATGTTAAATACTAAAAAATTGTATATAATATTAAAAATAGTAAAATGACATACCATGAACTTCCTTTTGTACTTATCTTTAGTTCCATGTAGCCCTAGCTGGTAGATTAAGTTAAGTATCCCTTGTAACATATTGTTAGCCTCTAATAGTTCTACTTATTATAATTGTAAATATGCTCAATTAAATTCAATCGTGTTTGTTTCTTCCCTATAGAAATTGTATAGTCAGAAAATGGAAGCACTTCCATGGTAGACTGGTTTAGCCTTCCAGGTAAGTGGTTTGGGGTCATGTCAAGCATCTTGAATGGGTTCCTGACTTTGATCTAGCTTTATCCCCCTATTCTGCCCCATTTCCACTCTTTCTAGCCTTTTTCTGGCAACCCAGACTAAGAAACTGGGACTTTGGCCTTGGGATCTAGGTCAACCTTTTTGGGTCAAGGTCAACCTTGACTTTGACCTAGGTCAAGGTCAAAATCAGCCTTTACCTAGATCACGATTGACCTTTTTTAGGTCTAAGGCCCAAATTCTAGAATCTTAGGGTTTCCAGACGTCGATCTTTAGAAAAAGTTATATCCCGCTTCCAGGTCGGCTTTTTCAGACTTCGAGACAACAAATCCTAAATTATATTTAATATAGGTCATGTTCTAGGGGCATGGGTCCAATTAGGATTTAATTCTCCTATGTAGGCCTCTCTAGAAGATTTTGCCCTAGTTTCATATAAAAGGAAGCTTTCTTCTCTCATTTTCTCTAACCATGAACTATGATCATCAAGCACAATTGCAAGAACTTTCAAAGAGTTGAAGAGTGAATTCCAAAGGTGAAGAAGCAAGATTTGAAACAAGACAAGTAGCCATTGAAGCATTCATCCATTCTCAAGCACTTCTCAAGCATCCATTTTTATCAAAGAGATCCATTGGTGGCCATTGAAGGATTCAAGCTCCATGGAGCCCTCTTGTTGATTTCTCCATCTACATTCCTCCAAGCCTCTTCCAATGCAAGAACCCATTCAAGATTGGTGTTGAAGATCTAAAAATAAATTGATTGAAGACATCCAACATTCTACTTTCTACATTTTACATCCATTTGACACATCCATACTTTTGGATTCAAGGATTCAAATCCTCCACAAGGACTTTTACATGAGCAAGGTGAATTGTTTCATTTACTTTGTTTATTTCTACAATTTCAATTATATAGTTGAGGTTAATTCCAAAACTAGGGTTTGACCAAGGCAAACCCCTCCCCACACAAATAAACCCCTTTTTCTTGTAGGTATAGGTTCATATTAGGAGATCGGGATGGAGATTCAGATACCCTTTTCAGCTAAATTCCTTGATCTGAAAGAAGAATTTTAGTCTGAGACTTTTGAGGTCGATTGTTACCTAGGGCACAATCAGAAATCCTCACAAATGGTGACAATGTATTAAGGGTACAAATCAGATCTGTCTTGGAACAGAAAAAGATTTCTGGGTTTTGTTCGTCTCTGCGTTTCTGTTCCAGATCCAGTCTCAAATTTTCCAGAAACTCAATATAGGCTTCAGAAAATAGAATTATTTAGATCTGCAATATTTCAAGGTTAGTGTATTTCTCCTATTTCATTCAATTAAGTTTTTCAATTTATCTAAATCTATATCACATTAAAATTAATCAAATCAATAAACTAGGTACTTAGATCTTCCCTAGTTATTCTTATTTCCAAATGATTAATTCATTTATGTGTTGATCCTTCCTTTTGGGTTAATCAACTTGGATCTTTCATTTGCACATATAATGATAGAAGGAGAGAATCTCATTTACCCCTATAACAACATAAAAAAATATTCAAATGTAATATATTAAATAAAACAACACAACATTAAATAAACCAAATTTCTTATGTTACATTTTGGTGAACCCACGATAGACAACTCTTTATTTTTGGTTTTAGATTTACATCTTTTATATTAGATCTTGCATGCATATTAGATTAGTTTTCTTTTATGCTCTTGCATTTCCTTTGAAAAATTAAAATCAACTCTTTGCTTTCTAAATTAGTTCATTTACATTATATTGGTGTATGAGCTTTACCACTACTAATCCTACTTATAGTATCCCGGTTAGAAGAAGCCATAGACTCATGGGTTCCTTTGATCCAGAATCTTCCTCTCCTTTATATAGGATGCCGGATGAAAAATTGAATACTCATGATTCCAATCCTTCTATGGAGCATAACTCTTCTCACTCATCTCATGATGAGGAGGATGCTTTAAGAGTTCCTCCTGAACAAGTGTAAAAACTTTCAACCAAACTTGATAAAATGGGAAATTGTCTTATTCTAGAAAACCATAATCAAGATTCCATTCAAGCTATAGAGGCTCTTAAGAAAGTGCTTCATGATAGTGATCAAGGTGTTAATTTCTTGCGTGGTATCACTCATCTTGTGCATTTGAATATTAAACCTTTAGCTGAAGAGGCTCAAGATCTAGGATATACTCCTCCTATCACTAGTAAAGGACCTTCTTCTATTCCTTTACCTAGCATTCCTAATTATACTCCTCCTTTGATGACTACATCTCTTCAAATTTCATCTATTCCTATGAGTGTTCCACCGGTATCTTTACCTACCTCACAACCTTCATATCATAGTGCACCTTTTTACTTATATTAATCCCCTTCCAGCTATGGTTCCAAATGTTCCACCGGTTGTATCTTCTATTCCTGTTGCTTCCTACACATTTCCTAGTGTTCCTAATGTTCCTATGCCACCTATGTCTTCTAATGATTCCACAATTATTAGTTTGGCTCAGACCGTGTCATCTTTACAACAACAACTTGCATCTTTAACTCAATCCAAGTTTAGCATTCCTACATGTGACATGGGTAGTCCTTTATCTTTAGATATTATTCATGCTCCTATTCCTCAACAAGCCAATATGCCTCATCTAGAGAATTAAAATGGTAAAGGTGATCTTGTTACTCATGTTAAAACATTTCAAATCCTTTGTAGTGATTATGCTCATGACCATAGGATTTTGGCTAAACTGTTTTCTAGGAATTTTTGTGATAAGGCTTTGCAATGGTATTGTTCTTTACCTCCTTATTCCATTGATTATTTTACTAAAATTTCTAATACCTTCATTCAACAATTTCAAAATAATATTGGTCCGCAAGTTTTCTTAACTGATTTAATGCATTGTAAACAAAACATTAAGGAAAAACTAACTGATCTCATTGGTAGATTTAAGCATTTGTATGCTCAAATTTCTTATCCTATTCTTGATATTGATATTCAACACATGTTTATTTCAAATTTACAAAAGGATATTTGAGATAAGATTCTTCTTACTGAATTTACCTCTTTTCAACAACTTTGTGAAACACTTCATCATTATCAATTACAAGGGAGTCAATTTGAGAGCAACACTCCAATGGCTCCTGTTCCAGTTGATAAGAGTGACAATGCTCCTAATCCTAATAAATTTCAAAAACCTAACAACTACATCAAGATTAATAAATAGACGAATGTGGTTACTGATCAAGTTGTTGTTGCATCTCACAATGCCACTTTTGCACCACTGCTTTGTGTATGAATCATATGTTTACTCCTCTGTGAATCTTTACATTCCATTATGAGTAGGTTTTTAAGTGCTAATATGATTACTTTGCCTCCTATTCAACCTCTCCTTCCTACTACAATAGCTTCAAAATCCTTTGATTCTAAATATTTCTGCCAATACCATCGCCAGAATGGCCATAATATTGAAAAATGTTATTCCCTAAAACATAAAGTTCAAGACTTAATTGATTCCAATGATTTATCTGTTGATAATATTGATGGTAATGGAAACAAATTTGTCTCTCCTCCTAATCAAAACCTTCAAATCTATATGAATCCTCTACCTACACATGATACTAATACTATTGCTCAACCATCTTCGGTGGATATCATTTACGATTCAAAGATGGATGATCTTAATCAAATTTTTAATCATGTGGAAATTTTTATTGTATCACAACCTATTGCTCAAGATCCTTCACCTTCACCTCAACTTCCAGTTCTACCTAAACCTCAGAAACAAACTAAGGATAAGCGACCTCGGGAATTTTCAATTACTTTTGATGATTCTTAGATTATTAAGGCTCTTGAAGGTCCCCTTTATATTTATGCTAGGATTGCTAAGATACCTACACGTGGTTGTCTCGTTGATCCTACATCTTTAATCATTTTTATTAATGAGGAAAATATTTTTATGAAAGGCCTACAACATGATTTTTATAATCCATCAGATGCATGGATCCAAACTTGTAATGGTTTTCTCTATCCTGCACTTGGTTCTATTAACTTTCTTGTTGACCTCTGTGGGAAGGTTGTACATACTACCTTCATTATTATTGATATATCTGATCAATTTCAAGTCAAATTTTGTTTTCCTTGGATAACTGCTATGCATGCTATTGCTTCTCCTATTCATAAATGTCTTAATTTCATTCATAATGGAGATTGTTCTACTCTTGATTTCTTTTGGCCCTCATTACCTAATTCATGTCCTCCTCGCCCTAACAACATTTTTCACTCATATCATGCCTACAAACATCACAAGATTGTTGAGTTAAGCATGCTTCAGATAGATCTCAACCATGGTCTTTTTCCAACTCCCTCTATACATCCTTTATCCATTACTGCTAACTCTATTATTCAACCTCCTAGTGTTGCTACTCAGCCTAATGTGAATCCTATCAATCCTCCTATAGAACCTAAGAAGGAACCTATAGCTATTCCTCCTAGTTCTCCACATGTGTCAAACAAAGAAAAATGTAATAAATCTGTTAATGAACATCGTAAGAAGTGTAGAGCTAATGCTAGGGCCCGTGCTTTTCTTCTTCAAATTTCTTTACCTTCTTTTGACCAACCTATGCCTCATGTATTGAAAGAAGTTAATATTCACAATGGTGTTAAGATGAATGAGTTTGATGATCCTATTCGCATCTTAGATCCAATTTCAATTAATCTTGATGAGAAGGATACTTTAGATGATCCTATTGATCTTAGTGATGAATATGAGACCATTGACCTTGACATTGATTTACCTCTTATGCTTTCAACTCAATTGACAATTACACCTAGTATCAGGCAACGTGATTCTCAAGAGGATCCTTGTTTGGAATTGGCTATTATTGCTACTATATTAGATATAGTCCCTCTTACAAGTTTCCCACATTCTCTACATGATATAAACCAAGATGGGGAGAGTAGGTGATGTGCCTAATTGGTGTATCCTTCATGGTTCTACTTTCTTTGGGGAATGGTGTTAATTCATTTGCAATAATATATATATATA
>MU228284.1:209482-229571 GCA_018584345.1 Thuja plicata | reverse complement strand
TAACTAGTGTTTTACTGTTTAAAACTGTTAACTATGAAGAAGTCTTTCCTTTTAACTGGTTTACTCATGACCTGGTTATGAAATATTTATGCATGCCTATACAGGGGACTTGTGTTCTACTTTCAATTCAGAGTTAGTTGACCCAGGAACTTATTCTATGTGTTATGTTCGCATATCATTTTCGGTGCATCACCTAGTAGGTAGTTTGCTTTCAGTCATTTCCCTTTCAAGCACTCCTTCTATCCCTTTCCCTCAAAAGTTTTAATTTATTTTTTAAGAAGAAAATTAAGGTGATTATCCAAGAGGAACCAGCCTAGAACCTAGAGGTCTCATCTCAGTTAGCATAGGTCCCACAACCTGGATATGATTCCCTTGTTATACTGGATTATCAAGACCAAGAGAGCTTGAGATCAGAGGCGCAAATTCAGTGTATAACAGTTACATGGAAGGGTATTTTATCCAAGTTGAAGTAGACTTACCTACCGGATGACTATGAAGTTTAAATGCATAGGAAGAGACAAAACCTAAGGCAAAAATACGTTGATGTCCAAGCATATACTGAGGAGTTCCAAAAGTTATGCTTAAGATCCAAGATAGTGGAGGATGAGAGAATTTGATTAGCTAGATATCAGAATGGACTCAAGTGGTCTATACAAGAAGAAATGAGACTTACTACCTTAACCAGTGTGAGACAATGCTATCAGATGGCTTTAAAGATAGAAGAGAAAATCAAGAGGAAACATGATTAGAACTCAAGAGGGAGAGGTAGAGGAAAAGAGAATAGAGGACATAGAGGTAGCTTTACTGGCAGAGGCAGTGATTATAGATCTCAAGGAGAATCCAAATTTAATGAAATAGTCAATGAGACCAGTGGAAGAGGCAGCATGAGTAGAGAAAGAGGATTCCAAGGTGGAGGAAGAGGAAGATTTGGAGGTCCAGGAAGAGCCTCACACTTTGCAAACATGAAATTATTTCATTGTAATCAACTAGGCCATCTAGCCTATAGATTCCCTGAGAAGGCTTCTAGTTCGCATGGTGAAAAGAGAGTGAATTACCTAGCCCAAGAAGAGACCAGTAGTATTAAATATCTTGAAATTAACCTTGATTTAGAGAGTGGGGAGAATATAATGACTAGGAGGATTCTCATAAAGGAACCTATCAAAGAAGAAGCTAAGAAAAGGAGGGCACTTTTCAGAGTGAAGTGCAAGATACTTGGCAAAGTTTGCAGGATGATCATAGACTCAGGGTCTACTGATAACATCATCTCAAAGGAGGCAGTCAGAAAGTTAGGAATATCCAAGATACCTCCTACAAACCCTTATAGAGTTACATGGTTGAATAAGGGTCAACATGTTCTTGTAAATGAGCAAGCATGGGTTGATTTTTCAATAGGCAAATATGTGGATAGAATCTTGTGTAATATACTTCCAATGGATGCATGCCACCTACTCTTAGGTAGGTCATGGCAGTTTGATAGGAAGACAGTTCATAATGGAGAGAAGAATTCATATTCTTTCAAAAAAGGTGGGGTCACCTACAAAATTCAGTCACTCATTGATGATGAGGGGTCTACATCAGTAGGACCTAATGTCTTATTGCAAGGGGGTAAGGAGTACATGCAAGGTGCAAAGAGTGGAGAAGGAACACACTATGCTATCATGCTTAATCCTAGTGAAGAGAGGAAGGTGGAAAAATCACCATTACCAAAGGAGGTGCAAGAGTTATTGAAGGAGTTTAAAGACATAGTTAGTGATGGGTCACTTGCAATGTTACCACCTCCTAGAACCATAATTCATCAAATTGACTTCATACCAGGAGCATCTCTACCAAATAAGGTTGCATACAAGGTGGCTCCTGATCAAAACAAGGAGATAGCTACTCAAGTCCAAGAAATTTTGTACCAAGGTCTAATCAGACAAAGCATTAGCCCATGTGCAGTACTAGTGGTTCTAGAATAAAAAAAAGGAGGTAAGTGGATGCTTTGTACAGATTCAAGTGCAATTAATAGGATCACTATAAGGTACATATTTCCCATTCCTAGGATTGAAGATCTTATGGATTGTTTGGGGGGAGCAAGGTACTACACTAAGTTGGATTTGAAGGGTGGGTACCATCAAATCAGAATTAAGGAGGGGGGTGAATGGAAAACAACATTCAATACTACATAAGGGCTCTATGAATGGTTGGTCATGCCATTTGGACTTAGCAATGCCCCAAGCACCTTTATGAGGTTGATGAATGAAGTGTTGAAGGACTACATAGGTAGATTTGTAGTTGTCTACCTTGATGATATCCTCATTTTCAGTAAGACAAAGGAGGAACACCTCCAACATTTGAGAATTGTGATAAAGAAACTCCATGAGGATAAGTTATCCATTAATTTGGAAAAATGTGAATTTATGAATAAGGAGCTGATCTATCTTGGTTTTGTGGTGTCTCAAGGAACCTCAAAGATGGATCCTAGAAAATTTGAAGCAATACTAAGCTCACCTACCCCTACATGCAGCACTGAGGTAAGGAGCCTCCATGGGCTTTCCCAATTTTATAGGAAGTTCATCAGAGGTTTTAGTGAAATATGTGCACCATTCTTTGATACAATAAAAGGTTGAGTAAAAACTA
Organism: Thuja plicata; assembly: GCA_018584345.1. Taxonomy (NCBI): domain Eukaryota; kingdom Viridiplantae; phylum Streptophyta; class Pinopsida; order Cupressales; family Cupressaceae; genus Thuja; species Thuja plicata. The sequence continues at coordinate 226,952 of MU228284.1, read as the reverse complement.
AATTCAAGTGGAATCCAGAGGCTGGTAAGGGTTTTGAGTGGTTGAAAAAGAGAGTGGCTACACAACCTATTTTTGTTTTGCCAAATTTTGATAAGTTGTTCACCCTAGAGTGTGATGCAAGTGGTATAGCTGTTGGGGCAGTTTTGAACCAAGAGAATAGGCCAGTGGTATTCTATAGTGAAAATTTGAATGAGGGTAAGAAGAGGTATTCCTATTATGACCTAGATTTATATGCATCGGTGCAATACTTGAGGAAGTGGAGGCACTATTTGTTGCCAAACAAGTTTGTGGTTTATACTGACAACAAAGCTTTGAGTTTTATCAATTCTTAGGAGAAGTTGAGCAATAGACATCTCAAATGGATGGAATATTTGCAGGCCTATACCTTCACCATCAAACACAAGAAAGGGTAGTTGAATAAAGTAGCTGATGGTTTAATTAGGACACTCTTGACAGTCCAAGAGGTGCAGCTACAAATTATAGGTTTGGAGAGCTTCAAGGAGCTCTATGAAGGAGATGAAGACTTCTCGGAAGAATACAAGGTATGTAAGGATTTTAAAAACCATTTCCATAGTCAATTTGTAGACTATAGCATTCAGAATGACCTCTTATTCAAAGGAGGACAGTTATGTATTCCTAAGGGATCTATGAGGGATAATGTGATACAAGAGAAGCACAATGGGAGCTTAAGTGGCCACTTTGGCCTAAACAAAACACTAGAACTAGTACAAAGGTTATGTTATTGGCCTAAGATGCAGAAGGATATCAGAAAGTATGTGGAACAATGCTTGGTATGTTAGAAAGCTAAGGGTATCTCTTCTAATGTGGGTTTGTACCAACCTCTACCCATTCCTAATAGGCCTTGGGAATGTATTAGTATGGATTGTGTGGTTAGGTTGCCTAGGACCAAGACTGGTTTAGATAGCATATTTGTGGTCATAGATAGGTTTAGTAAGATGAGCCATTTTATTTCTTGTAAAACCACCCATGATGCCAGTCATATTGCACATTTTTTCTTCAAGGAAGTGGTCTGGATTCATGGCTTACCCATTACCATAGTATCTGACATAGATGTAAAATTTATGGGTCATTTTTGGAAGACCTTGTGGACAAGGTTAGGAACTAACTTATCATTTGGGTCAGCCTACTATCCCCAAACTGATGGTCAGACTGAATTTATCAATAAAGTGCTAGGAAATCTCCTTAGATGCTTGACAAAGGAGTATGGAGTGATGTGGGATCAATTGTTACCACATGCAAAATATGCCTACAATAACAGTGTTAATAGGACAATAGGCAAAAGCCCCTTTGAAATAGTTTATGGGCTACACCCTAGAGGTTTGTTGGAGTTAAGACACTTGGCACATGAGGAAGGTAAGAGTGTATATGCAAAATATTTCACTCCATCAATGAAGGAGGTTCATGACCAAGTGAAGAAGCAACTTCAAGAGGCTACACAAAGACTAAAAGCCAAAGTTGATGAAGGAAGAAGAGATATTAAGTTTATTGTGGGAGATCTTGTCATGGTACACCTTAATAAATCTAGATTGCAAAAGGGAGACCCCATCAAAATTCAAATAAGGAGGATAGGTCCTTGCAAGATTCTTGCAAAATATGGGCAAAAGGCTTATAAAATAAACTTGCCATTAGATTTTGTAATATCACCTGTCTTTAATGTGCAAGATTTGGTGATGTATAAAGGGCCTACATCAGTAAAAACTGATTCATAGTCAGACAATAAGGAAATAACAAAAGATGTTCAGATTTCACCTACACCAACACCAATAGCTGTGAAGATTTTGGACTCTAGAGTGAAGAAAAAGACTAGACAGGGAACTTACATGGAGCATCTCATTTAGTGGGAAGGAAAATTAGAGGCTGAAGCTACTTGGGTGGCTGAGAATGAGTTCAAGGAGTAGGGAGTTGATCCTAAGCTCCTGTCACTAGAGGTGACTAAAGTTCTTAGCCTTGGTAGTATAGTGTAGGAGCACCCTTGAGAAGCCAGTCAAATTGGTTGTCTCATGTCATTTTGGGTGTGTGAAAGTGTTCAAGACCCTCTTGAAGGTAATTTTAATTATATAAGGTCATGTGGACCAAGTGTGGTTGAGTTAGTGTTAAAATTGTGCTTTATGTTAGGTCAAAGTAGTTCATTTTGGCTCATTAATGACATTGTACTTGATAATGTGGTCAAGTGGCAAGTTGATGTTTTTCATGTATTTAGGGTCCTATGATACCCTAAGAGGTCTAACTAGGGTTAGTTAGGTCATATTAGTGTCAAAACACTTGAAAGTTGCAAATATGTAAAAAGATGTCAAAATGTTGCTATGCAACATTAGCAACTTTTAAAAGTTGCTGACAACATTTTTGGTTGTCTTGAGGGTTTCGAGGTTTAAGTTGTTTTTGAAACCATACAAGGGGTTAGGCATGTGTTTTGAGGGGATATAAGGAAGGAAACCCCTAATTTGAAGGGTTGGAAGTCATTGTACAGATTTTGGGTTTTGGAGCCAAGGAGTTTTGGATGACAGAGTAGCAGAATTGAAGAAATTTGTGTTTTCTTGTTATGCATGGATTAGATTGAGTACTGTGATCATTTGATGCCATTTTTGGGCATGTTGTAAAGTGTTTTCAATAGTTAGTTTGCTCTGTAATTACTTTCCTTTTGTTCTTTTGTAAATTAGTTTGTTTTAGATAGTTTGTTGTCCAGTTCTGACAGAGAGGCAAAGATGTGGACCTAACTCCATTTCCCACCATTGGTTCTTTATGGAAACTTTGGAATGGAGACTAGGTCCATGGAGCTTCAAGAATATAGAAGGAGGAGCTCTGGAAGTGTGTGCACCCTTTTTTAAGTTCTTTCCCTAGGCGAGTTGTGGTTGTAGCCCGCCTAGGAAGACCAAGAAGAAGTGTTTAGAAAATGCAAGAGGGATGTTTTCATGATCCAAGAAGGCCATGGATGCATTGATATATGTTTTTTAGGTACTAACGAATGAGGAGTGCCCAAGAAACCAAGTCACCAAGTTTTGAGACCAAAGACCAAGGACTAGTCTAAAAATCTTGAAAAAGCCCTATTTCTGAATCAGGGTGTACAGACAGGGTTGAGACTTAAGACCACCAAAATCTTCAAGTTCTTGAGTGGTAGATGTGAACTTCCAAAATAAATTTTTTGGTCCTTTGAGGGTTTGTTACTGAAAATGTGCATTCCTACTTTTTAGGAGTCCTAATTGGAGAAAAAGGCTACAAGGCCTAAAAGATAGGAAATAGGAAAGCGATGGGGAAATGTTCTGACTTGGAAACTTAAGACCTATGTTGGGATTCAAGATTGAAGTTGAATGAAGCCCTGGCCCTCCTACAATCCAAAACAATAATTAGGGCTTGGGAGGTATAGTTGAAAGGAGTTCTTGCAAGGAACAAAGGATGGAAACCTAACAAGATAGTAAGATTCTTAGGAGAGGGAAAGAATTGAATCTTTCCAAGATTTTTAGGGTGGATTGAGGAAGCCCTAAGGGTCCTAAGAGTGACCTAAGAAGATTTCAAGATAGCTCAAAGAGTTAACTAAGTTTCTCCCTATCATTCTTAGTGGCTTGCCTCAAGATTATGGTTGAGAGTACCCTAGGAGGTCTAGGAGAGAGGCCTTATAATAGATTCAAGATGACTCTAGAAGGAGAGGTGCCATTCCCATTAGATTGGTATTAGAGCCTAAAGATTGGGATTTTTTTTTTTGGATGTTCTCTTCGCCAGAATCAGTAGATTGATCAAAGATGGTGACTAATGCTGAAATAGAAAAGGATGTAGAAGAGAATAAAGAGGAGAATAGACTCCTAAAGGAAAAATTGGCCGATATGGAAACTAAGTTAGAAGAACTGCAACTTAGGACTACAACGGACAATGAAATTATGAGAGATATTGAAGGAAATGGTAAATTAGTGACTGAGGAAGATATAATACCAAATCCAAAGCCTCTGCTTCAATGAGAGTGATTATTGAAATATTTAAAAGCTATTAGTGGTAATTCCTTGGAAGGTGTGCCTTTATTCAGTGGCAAGTTGGATCCATAAGTAGTTATGGAGTGGATAGAAGGACTTGAAAATTAATTTCAATGTGATCATGTGACATAGGCTCAAAAAACCATAATAGCCAAGACAATATTGAGAGGGACTGCTCTCACTTGGTGGAAGTTTGTCAGAGATGAAAGGATCAAATAAGGGAAGAATCCTATAACTAGTTGGAAAGGCATGGTGTCCAAAATGAGAGAAACTTATCTTCACGATGATTATGAGGTGTAGTTGCACAAGAAAAGACAAAATCTTAGACATAAAGACTTAGAAATCAATGCCTATAGAGAAGGGTTTCGTAAGTTATTCTTAAGGTCACATGTAATGGGGGAAGAGATCCTAAAAGTGGCTAGGTATTTGAATGGTCTCAAGTGGAATATCCAAGAGGAAAATATCCTCTTAAGCCCCAAGGTAGTACATCAATGCTATCAGCTATCTCTCAAGGTAGAAGAGAAGCTAAAAAGGAAACAAGATTCAAGCAGCAGGGGCATAGACAGAGGAAGAGATGGTAGAAATCAGAGAGGAGGTTTTGGTGGCAAGAACTTTGATGCTAGAAATCAGAGTGAGTCTAAACTCACTGAGAATTAAGGAGAATCCAGTAACACAAGAGGTGGATACAATAGAGGAAGAGGTTCCAATACAAATTCAAGATGAAGATCTAATAACTAGGGGAGAGGATCTTATTTATCATCAATGAAGTGCTACAATTGCGAGCAGTATGGGCATCATGCCTATAGGTGTCCTAAGAAGGGTTCTACATCACAAGGAGGTGAGAAAAGAGTCAATTATGTGCAAGAAGATTTTTCTAGCAGAAAGACAGAAGAAGTGGCCCTATATTCTGAGATAGTGGAGAATTTGATGATTCAAAGAATAGTCCTCAAAGAGCCCAACAAAGAAGAGCCAAGCCAAAGAAGATCTATGTTTAGAGTCAAGTGCCAGGTACTAGGTAAATTTTGTAAAGTTATCATAGATTTTGGTTCTAATGATAACATAATTTCTTTGGAAGCTATTGAAAATTTGAAATTAAAGAAGATTCCTCATACTAACCCTTAAAGAGTTACTTGGTTGAATAAAGATCAAAATGTGTTGGTCAATGAGCAAGCTTGGGTGGAATTTTCCATAGGGAGGTATAAGGATAGAGTGATGTGTGATGTCTTACACATGGATGCTTGTCATGTATTGTTGGGTAGACCTTGGCAGTTTGACAAAACTACAATGTATGATGGAGCCAAGAACTCCTATTCCTTTAAGAAATATGGAGTGACTTTCAAGATACAGTCAATCTTGGAAGAAGGGTAGTCAATAAATGGGGTCCTAACATATTATTGGTAGGAGAAAAATAATTCTTGAAAAAACTAGAGGAAGGAGGAGTGGTCTTTGCTTTGGTTCTAAACCCTAAGGATGAGACGTGTAGTAGGAAGGAAGAGTTACCTTTGGAAACCAATGTGTTGTTAAATCAATACAAAGACATAGTGAGTGATGGTCAACCAGCTACCATACCACGTAAGAGGTCTATTAGTCATCAAATTGACTTCATCCCAGGAGCCTCACTACCAAATAAAGCTTCTTATAGAATGACCCCACGATAGAATGCATAAATTGCTAGCCAAATTTAAGATCTACTTGACTAAGGGTTGATTAGAAAGAGAATAGGTCCATGTGTTGTTCCCACTGTCCTAGCCCCATAGACAGGTGGTACTTGGAGTTTGTGTACAGACTCCAAGGCTATAAATAGGATTACTATCATATATGGATTTTCAATCCCTAAGATAGAAGATTTGATGTATTGTCTAGGGGGAGATAAGTATTTCTGGAAAGTAGATCTAAAGAGTGGGTATTGTTGGTGTTTGAAAATGTTTATGATACTTAAAGCTACCAACATGCCTTGAGACTAATGTTAGGAGTGGTTAGCTCCAAGTATGAGAGCTCTACAAGACAACTAGACCAACTATAGGAACAAGACTACCCTCTGCACTTCTGGATCTACAAAACCAAGGTGGGTACACCTAATCTATATTGATATAACTTTCATAACTCCTCACTTAATTTTGGATTTAACAATAGATCTATGATAAAAAAAAGTGCTAAATGCTAACCATAGATTCATTGAATCTCAATTACCACATGGGAAAAAAAAAAAAACCTCAACTAATAAGGACTTGAATATGGTTTTGATGTTAATTTGCAAAATATAACCACACGAAACCAAACATATACGTGGTCAAAAAATATTTACTAGTTCATGATCAGTGCCTTATCCATTGGGAAATCACTCAATGCAAAGAACAAAGAAGAAACCCACCTATTGGCAAAGATTCATAGCTATAAATACAAGCAACTCAGATTGCACACTTCTTGTAAGATCCTTATGGAGACAAACCAAATGAGTTTATATCATTTCAAAAGCATATTTCATTTGATCCTAGATCAAAAATCATGGAAAATAATACATATATTAACAAACTCAATGCAATGAATCAAAGGACTCAAAACTCATAAGGAGACACCAAGGAGAGACTCAGAAAACTTATATTAAGTATGATGAATCAGGATTTTTAACTATCTGATTGAAGATTACAATGTTCAATAATGTGCAAAAGATCAATGAAATTTCTTTCTTATCATGAACTATGATTTGATACAAATTTGGTATATCCGTGGGAAAAAGCTTGGGAACCAAAAATTTCAAATGCTTACAATAGAAAGAGGAAGAGCATAAGTAGAAAGGTGAAACCCTAGGATAGGGTTTCAAAAAGTATCTAATCAAGTCACTAATGCATTCCTATCTCGCTGAAACTGATCTTCCTCAAAAGATCACTGAAAGACTTGTCTGACGATCCACTTGCCAAAATACAAACAAGGATCCAATCTCATTAATGTAAAGTACATCAACAACATGGAAGAGATATTCTAAAAGTAGAAAAGGACAAATATCCAAGAAGCCACCATACTACATTGAAGACATTCAGACCCGTAGAACACAACCCCAGATACAAAAATGGTGCCATTAAGATAGATCATGGAAAAAGAAACCTTGAACCACTCGCCTGTAGGCCTGAGAACAAGCCATCATTATAATATGCATAGAGATGTTCAAAAATTTAAAAATCCATTGCAATGGCTTACACCTTTGGCACCAAACACATGTAATGGTCAAAATCATATCCTTTTACAACTTTAAAACATGACCATTGATGCATTTTAAGTAACACGAGCATAAAGTAAAAAGAAGTATTACTTTCACCTGGTCAAACCACTTTGACGTCCACATGGCCACACCTTACTAGCCCTCGACACCACCTATTTAATTTATCTCACATCGGCCCCACCATCTTACCTTGTCACCACCTAGGACATGCATTACCCATTTCATGATTATGTGGTGGTTAACATTCTTGGAATGTTCCTTTGCACGGTAGTGCATTACCGTCAGATCTTCATCTAGCCTTCATGAACCTTATCCATCTATTGCCACATGTTGCTCATTGATTTGATCTACCTTCCAGTCCACTTGACTACCTTGCTGACCTGTACCATGTGACACTACCCTACTTGCTGGTACCTCACCACGTATCCATCCAACCTGGCCTACCACCTGCCAGACCTGCTACATGTCACCTCTGCACTACCACATGATCTGAATGTACCTATGCTGACTCAGAATATGCCATTGTGTCATGCTGCCACCTATTGTTTACATCCATGTCACCAACTGAGCATCTCTCCAAACGGGTCCACCCAAATTTATCCATCTATCCACTAGCTAGCAAGCACTTAACCACAACATCTTATAAACCATCAGCCAAGAGGTGCTTTCCTTTCGACACTTAACAACTATGGGCTGGGATATAAAAACATTAAGGTTGCCTGACACATAGAAAATATGGGATATATGACTTTAAACATTTTACACTTAAAATATACCAGCGATGACACAAGAACAAAAGCGACTGGTTTAACTCCATAGAAGTGACCAAAAGAAGGAAATACACGGCCATGACACTCCTCTGCAACAAACTAACATGGGAAGAAGAAATAAAACACTTTGCAAGATCAAAAAATATCCCATGAAAGCCCTAATTTTTATTCAGTCCTAAGAGGTAGTCATACCATCAAATAAGATTAATGGTGGAGATGAGTGGAAAAATTCATTTATGACTACATAGGGACTCTATGAGTGGCTTGTTATTCCTTTTGGGTTTTCCAATGACCCAAGCACATTTATGAGATTAATGAATGAAGTGTTGAAAGAATTCAATTTAAAGTGGGTTGTGGTGTATTTAGATGACATATTAGTGTGCAGTAAAACCAAGGAGCATCACCTTAAGCACCTACAAATGGTAATGCAAAGACTGCATGAGGAGAAGATGAAAATCATCTTAGAGAAGAGTGTGTTCATGAGAATGAGTTAGCATACTTGGGTTTTTTTATATTCGATGGAAACTTGAAGATGGATTCAAGAAAGGTGGAAGAAATCTTGAATTTCCCTGCACATAGGTCAGCTATAGAGGTAAGAATCTTTCATGGGCTAGCACAGTTCTATAGGAAGTTTATTAGATAGTTTAGTTAAATCAATGCAACTATTTTGGATATAATAAAAGGGGGCATGAAATCCAAATTCCAATGGAAAGATCAGGATGATAGGGGAATTGAGGCTTTGAAAGGAAGAATAGCCACCCAACCTATACTAACACTTCCTAGTTTTGACATATTGTTTACTATGGAATGTGATGCCAGTAATGTTCCCATAGGTGCAGTTTTGAGTCAAGCGGGAAAGCCAGTAGCTTTTCATAGTGAATTGCTTAATGATTCAAAGAAAAACTACTCATCATATGATTTAGAGCTATATGCATTGGTGCAAGCACTAAGGAAGTGAAGAAATTATCTCCTTCCTAAGGAATTTGTAGTTTTTACCGACCATCAGGCTTTAAGCTTTCTAAATTCACAAGATAAGCTAGGTCATAATCATATAAAGTGGGTAGAGTATATCCAAGCTTATAGCTTCAACATCAAACACAAGAAAGGAGTTCAGAATAAGGTGGAAGATGTATTGAGAAGAATATTTATCATAGTGCAAGAAATCCCGTTATGAATCATTGGCATAGAAAGCTTCAAGGATTTATATCTAGATAATGAGGACTTCTCAGCAACTGAAAAGGTATGTAAAGAATTTCAAAACCAATTTCATGTTGATTATTCTAATTTTACACCACAAGAAGGTCTTCTATTTAGGGAAGGACACCTCTTTGTACCTAGAGGTTCAACGAGGGAGAACATAGAGAAAAAGAAGCATAATGGTTCATTGAGTGGACATTTTGTGGTACATACAACTTTAGAGTTGGTAAAGAGATACTATTATATGCCAAGAATGAGTAGGGATGTCCAGAAGTATTTAGATACCTGTATAGTCTGTCAAAAGGCTAAAGGAACTTCCTCTAATGTAGGGTTATATCAACCCCTTCCAATCCCAAATAGACCTTGGGAGTACCTCAGTATAAATTTTGTAGTTGGACTTCCTAAGAACAAGCAGGGAATGGATAGTATTTTTGTGCTTGTAGACAGGTTTATAAAGATGGCTCACTTTGTGCCATATAAGACTAATCATGATGCATGTTATATAGAAAATATCTTCTTTAGGGAAGCAGTAAGAATGCATGGATTACCCCTCAATATTGTATCAAAGAGGGACTCCAATTTTATGAACCATCTTTGGAAAACTCTATGGAAGAAGCTTGGTACAAATATTTATTTTAGCTCTACATATCATCCACAAACAGATGTGTAGATTGAGGTAGTGAGAAAAAGTTTAGGAAATCTTTTGAGATGCCTAAAAAAATAATATGGACAATCACAGGATCAATTAATTGTTCACTCAGAATTTGCATGCAATGATATAGTCAATAGGTCCACTGGAGAGACCCCTGTTGAAGTGGTGCATGGGATTCATCCCAGGGGTATAGGTGAACTCAGAGAACTTGGTGGCAATTCAGAGAAGAGTGGTTATGCTGAATATTTTTCTCAGTCCATGAAAGAAGTTCATGATACTATAAAGAAGTCATTAGTGGAGAGTAAAAATCACACCAAGCAAAAGGTGGATGCAAGGAAAAGAGATGTTTAGGTCCAAGTTGGATATTTGGTCATGGTGCACTGAAGAAAAACAAGACTGCAAAAAGATGTCCCATGTAAGATTCAGATGAGGAAGATAGGCCCTTGTAAAATTCTAGCAAAGTATGGGTCTAATGCTTACAAAGTTTACCTACCTGCAGACTTAGGATTGTCTCCGGTCTTCAATTTTGCTGACCTTGTCTCCTACAAAGGACCAATTCCAAAGGGAGATCCTAATTTTTTAAGAGCGGGAAGAGGAAATCAAGATATTGAAACTTCCAGTTACATGGAAGCCAAAGGTAGAGAACATTATGAATTAAAGAGTTTCTAAGAAGACTCGAGCCAGGACCTCCATGGAGAATCTGGTAAAATGGAAAGGAAAATCTGATTTAGAGGGTACATGGGTGTAGGAGATCGATTTCAATAAGTTAGACATCAATCCAGACTTGATTCAATTACCTGGAAGTTGATTTCTATTGTTTAGGGGAGAATGGTGCAGGAGCACCTACGGTTAAAGACCCTTTGTTGTTTTGTTGTGCACTTTCCTAAATGCTTAAGCCAGGTAGTAAGTTTAGGAACATTTTGGATTTTTTTAAGTTGGTTTTGTAAGGTGTTTTTTCATCCACTCTTGTAATTACCTAAGCAGAAAAAATGGGTCAAATTGGTGAATAGACACCCTAGTTTCTTAGATGAGTGTTTTTAAGCTAATTTTGTGTTGAAGAGGTGATTTGTAGGCCTCTAGAAATCCAACCAAGGCATTAGAAGCTTTAGAAATTTTCTCAGCATGTCCTCATGCTCGACATGTCCTCATGGTTGGCATGTCCTAATCCTCGGCATGTCTTGATTATCAACATGTACTAAGGTGCTCGGCATGTCCTATTGCTTGACATGTGTCAAAAATTTGTTTTCATCCTAAATGGAAAGCTAGGTCAGTTACAACGGTTGTGTGGAAAAAGGGGAAGACTATTTAAGGTCTTGAAAGCCATAATTTCAAGGTGGATGTTAGTGGATGTGTTTTTTTTGGGTGTCTTTTGTTATAAATTTTCAATTAATGAGAAGTGGGAGACTGTGTTCGTAAGTTTATTTGAGCATTTTTGTTTAGCTGAGCTGATTAATGGATTGAACTTGATATTTTATATTGTATTTAATTATTGTACAGGTTTAGAGACTCTGGGTGGAGGTAGTATAGTTTTTTCTTCATTTTGTATTATCTCTTAAAGTTTCTTGGAAGTTGCAAGTTCCTCGTCTAGTTCTAGCCTGTAAATAGAAATGGCTCCTCAAGGTTCTTGATTCCATGGTGATATAAATGTGCCTAGATTGAACTCAATAGGACCTATTGTACATAAATTTCTATATGGTTTTTGTAGGAGAAGTAACAGCCATGAAGTCTGATCTCTTTCCCTAGGTGACCTTGGTGATAGCTCGGCTAGGGAAGAAAGTGAAATAGATGTGTAGAACTTGCAAGGTTGGATTGGAATAAAAATCCAATGATTGGATAGGTACCATGGAGAGGTAATCAAAATTTCTAAGAAGTGGTAGTCATGGAGGAGTTGAACTCATTGAGGAAAGAAAGCAATTATAGAAAAGACCTAATTATTCCTACATTTAAGGATAGTGTCCCTAAGGATTTTTTTTAGAAATTATAAAAAAGGAAGTAGAGAAATTGAAAGAATCCAAGTGTGAGTGCATGAAAGGAATTTACCAAGTTAACCAAGAGAGATAGTGAGAAATTTCTACAAAGAATAAAACCAAGAGATCACCAAGCTCCAAGAACCAAGACAAGAACACAAGGATTTGAAATGGGAAAAACAAGAAAAAACCCTTGTAAAAATATGAAGATGGAACAAGGCCTAAATAATGAGAGCAATGAGCTCAATAAAATATTGAGAGCAAGATGATAATGTGAGGAGAAGTGAGAAAGAAGAGAAGATTATTAGAGCAAGTGTGTGAGAGGCATCTCTTAAATAGAGATGAGTGGAGTATTTTTCATGTAACTCTCATCTTCTATGAATGCCACATTCATATTGTGTGTGTGACAAATGTGAGATTCCTCTTAAGGAGGAATATCTAATTTCCTTATTAAAGGAATTACAAAATAGTGACATGTCCTCCTACTTGGACTAGAGGACAAATACAAATAAGGATACCTTGGTTTATCCTTTAATTACATATTTTCAACCAAGGAAATATTAAATTCTAACACCCCCCTTTAATCTTTACTTGGGGGATTTACATAAAGGGGTATCAAACCAAAATTTTTACAATGAAATTCAAATTTCTCTGTAGAAAGAGACTTTGTCAAAATATCTGCAACTTGATCTTCACCCTTGCAATAGATGAGTGAAACTTTATTTTCTTTAATTTTTTCTCTAATGAAGTGGTGGTGGAGAGAAATGTGCTTTGACTTTGCATGGTAAAATGGATTCTTTCCCAAGGCTATTGCACTTTGATTGTCACAATATAAAGGTGTATGTTCATGTTGAGGTAGACCCAAATCTTCAAGGATTCTTCTAAGCCATAAGGATTCTTTGGAGGCATTGGTACAACTTTTGTATTCGGCTTCAGTAGAACATAGGGAAATAGATTGATATTTTTTACTTTTCCAAGATATAGCACCTAAACCAAGACAAAAACAATACCCAAAAGTAGATTTCCCATCATTGGGGTCTCCACCTAAATCTGAATTAGCAAAGCCTTTTAATGTAAAATTGAAATTTCCCTAATAAAATAAACCTACATTATGCTAGTAATAACTGAGAGGGGGGGATAAATCAGTGGCCTCAAAAATTTATCCTTTAAACTTTAATCCACCAATTAATACAACTCAGATTATTAAGTCCCTACAAGATGTATGCCTTTGAAATAATTAACTGTTTGTCAGTTTACCTTGTCAGTCCTTTTTCTCCTTGATTATCGATAAATAGTAAAAACTCATTTATCGATACTTGGTAAATATGCAGAGTATACCAATGAATCTAGAAATGCATATGTGAAATGTAAAACAATAAAGTAATAAACCATACACAAATAGCACATGGATTTTAATGTGGAAACCCTGTTAAGGGAAAAAACCACTGGGACCGGTACCCCAAATTTTCACTCTTCTGAAGTGAGCTCTGTTAGGAGCCAACCCTATTAAAGGTTACAAACACATGGTTAAGTGCAACCTTGTTAGAGGATTTTTATACATAGGTTGTCACTTAGTATCTGGCATCTATGCTACCATCCTTAAATCAGCCTTTAGACTGTCTATAGGCTTTATGCTAATCTTACTACCATCCTTGAATCAGCGTCCTTCTTGGACTGTCAATAGGCTTTAGGTAAGATCGCTGCTACTATCATGAATCAATATTTTTGGTAATTTGTTAGGATATACCTCAATTATAGAAGATGGTTAAGTCCTACTCTATTAAGAGACTTAATGGTTCAATGGTTAAACTGAAACATAATGACCTATTTCTAATGCAACTTTGAATTACAGATATTCAGATCTATTTATGTATAATACCTCTCTCATCAATGTATCAATTCAATTCCTTTGTACTTCACACTTTCTGATTTATGATGTTGTGCTTCACTATTCGTTGGTGTCTACAAAATTCTTTAGCTCTCCCTTAGCTTGATTGATCAGGACTGTATGAAGTTTATCCTTCACCAGTTTTTTTTTAGCATCTTCTTTCAATTCACTCCCTCATGTATCCGAGTGCTTACGGAAATGAATTATGCTTGTCTCTTATATAGACATGATTTTCCTTGATTATTGATTCTTAGCATGAAAAACAATCTAGCCAATTTGTTTTATGGCTTTAACTCCTGATTTATCTCATAGTTATCTTCTTGCCAACTATATAAATCAATTTCTTAACTGTGGTTGAATAAAAAAAATAAAACAACTAGTTAAGTCTATCCTTAAGCTCTGCCAGCTAGATATTTTGTCATTTTTTGATCTCTCTGTTATGTTGGTCAATTCTATAGTTCATCACCGGTGACAACTGTCAGTTTCATCGGTGTAACTTCAGTTAGCTTCAGAATCTCCATCCGTTGGGTATCATTGCATCTTGCTCATCGAGCATCCTTTTTTCAGCTTGTCAGGCATCCTATGATTATGCTTCATCAGGAAACACTATCTTCTGCTCGTCGGGCATCACTGTGACTTTATCTCTATCTTTACCGATGGTGTGCACTCCATCGGTGTTGTCTATCACTTAGTGAGTACTTGAATTTTATGCATTACTGAAAGCATAACCATTGTTCCATTGATTCTTTGAAATCTTTTGAATTATGTGTATGACCATATAGATGATATCAAGTTGACATCAATGACTATGCATACCATTAACTGATTTAATGTTTTGCATCATCTTCAACTTAACATTATAAAACATTCAATCAGTTACATGTCATCAATCTCTCCCTTTGGCATTGATGGAAACACACTATATTATCACACTATAATATTTCTAATACAATATGAAATACAATTGTTGAGATTCATCAAATTACCAAATAGTTTGTTTTGATAACTGAAAAAATGTCTGACCACCGGTAAGCTCTGTGTTAGCTTAGATTTGATTCTTGCATCTTTCTTTGTTTCTTCTTCTGATGTGTTGTGACCTTTGTTTGTGTTAATTTCTCTCTTTTGACTTTTCTGCTTCTTGATATCACTGTCTTTTATTTGCAACTTTTTTTATACAAATACTCTCCCTATGGATATGATCTCTCCCTGTTTGGAGTAATTTGATAATGAATAGTTTCTAGTAATAATATGGATACATTCTCTCCCTTTGACAACAATGCCAAAAAAATATTTGTCAAATACCTGTCATTCTGTCAAACAATTTCTCCTATCCATAATATATTCCTTGAATTTGCCTTATCCATTACCAATACAACAATATGTTCTAGTGCTTGATTTTGATATATACCTTTCTATATATAGATGTAGCTTTGAAGTAATTTTCTGCTTGCATCAATCATGAATGATATTTTGATAACATATGGCTAATGCAACCTTTAGTCCTTTTACTGACTGGTAGACATGGGTTTTACCCCTAGTCTTTTTCTTAGGTACTCAAATGTATCCTTGGGCAGTGGCTTGGTGAAGATATTAGCCAATTGTTCTTTTGATTGCACATATTCAAGTATGACCTCTTTTTCTTGAACTTGTTCTCTCAAATAGTGATACTTGATGGCAATGTGTTTAGTCTTTGCATGTATGACTAGATTCTGGGAAATATTTATTGCACTAGTGTTATCACAATAGATAATCACTGGTTCTATGATCTTCATATGCATACCTTCTAGCAATTGTTTGATCCATGCAATATTTCAACATTTTTCAGTAGTAGCAACATATTCTACTTCTATATTAGACTGAGAGATGCATCCTTGCTTCTTGCTAATCCATGCGACAAGTATATCACCCATAAAGAATGCTCCTCTAGTTGTGCTCTTTCGGTCATCAAGATTTCCAGCCCAATCAACGTCGGTAAACACTTTCAGTTCAAATTTGCCTTATCTTCTATACCATAAGCCAAATTCCTCAGTATTCTTTAGATATGTTAGAATTATTTTCATAGTAGTTATATGTGATTCCCTGGGGTTAGCAGAAAATATAGCAACAATTCCTACTGCATGTGCAATATCTAGTCTAGTGTGTACAACATACATGAGTTTTCCTATCATTGATCTGTATAGACTCTGATTTACCTCTGTTATCTTGTCTTCCTTTGTTAATTTACATCTAGTAGCCATCGGTGTTCCAACAGGTTTGGAATCTTCCATCTTGAATATTTTTAGAACTTCTTTGATGTATTTAGACTGTATAATGAAAATACCTTCACTTTGTTGAATGATCTGTAGACCAATAAAGAACTTGATCTCTCTGAACATAGACATCTCAAATTCTTTGCTCATCTCATCAGTGAATGATTTGCATAGCATATCATTGCCTCCAAATATGATGTCATCAACAAATATTTCAGCAATCAAAGTGTTAGCATTAGTATCTTCTTTCAAATAAAGATTACTATTTTCAATAGTCCTCATGAATCCAATACTTATTAGATAGGAATGAAGTCATTCATACCAGGCTCTGGGAGCTTGTTTCAATCCATACAAGACTTTGTGAAGTCTACATACCATGTTCCTCTTTTCTGGGTCCACAAACCCTTCTGGTTGCTCAATGTATACCTCTTCTTCAAGTATTCCATTTAGGAATGCTGACTTGACATCCATTTGATATAATTTGAATCCTCTGTATGTAGCATAAGCAAGTAGAATTATTACTCCTTCTAGCCTAGCAACAGGTGCAAAGGTTTCTTCATAGTCTATACCTTCCTCTTGTGCATACCCCTTGCATAGTAGTCTTGCTTTGTTTCTTGTGACTTCTCCATTCTCGTTCAGTTTGTTCCTGAATATCCATTTTGTACCAATGACATTCTTTTCATCTGGTCTTGGCACATGTGACCATGTCTTGTTCTTCTCGATATGTTCAATCTCATCATTCATAGCACTTATCCATTCTTCATTATCTAGAGCAGCATTGACAAATTTTGGTTCATACTCACAAATTAAGCAATTTGAGTTTAAATACTTACATCTTGTTCTTGTACCAGCTTTCTTATCTCCTATGATCTGGTCCTTTGGATTGTTCCTTCTTACATATCTTGCAAGTACAGGTACAACTCTTTATATATTAGCTTGATCTTCATTACCTTGCACATTATTTTGATCATTATCCTGACCATCGGTAACAACATTCTGACCGTTGCTTGCAACATTCTGTTGTTCTAGATTTAAGCACTGTTGCTTAGGTATAGTTATGGGTTCTTCATAGTACACAAACTTATTGTAGTCTTATGGTTCTTTTGTGCTTTCCAGTTCATTCTTTTTTGCAAATTCATCAATCTTCACATTTGCACTTTCAACTATTTTGTTAGAAGCCTTGATTAGACATTTAAAAGCTTTGCTTTTGGTAGAATACCCTAGAAAAATACCTTCATCACTTTTGGCATTAAGCTTTCAATTTCTATTATCTTTTAAGACATAACATTGACTGCCAAAATTTTTGAAGTAACTTACATTGGGTGTTTTACCATACCATAGCTCATAAGGAGTCTTCTTTGAGTCCTTTCTCTATTGTACTCTATTAAGTGTATAGATAGCAATGGTAACAACTTCCCTCCAAAAGATTTGGGTGATGTCCTTCTCTATCATTAGTGTTCTTGCACAATCAATTATTGATCTGTTCCTTCTTTCAACAATCCCATTTTGCTGTGGTGTTCTTGGTGCAGAAACCTGTCTTTTTATACCAT
>MU228284.1:74555-206102 GCA_018584345.1 Thuja plicata | reverse complement strand
ACCATGTCGACTCCCAGTTCCGGCAGCTGAACGAGAATAAGAAGTTCTACATGACTTCTTATGTTTTCTGGGCCCTGGCTCATCAGAGGCCTCACTCCAATGGCCTACTCATAGACGGCGTCCTCAGATTTGGTCTGGGACAAAAAGTATCGTGGGACCATTTCCCACAGATCCAATGGGAGGCCAGCTTCCCCAATTACTGTTGGGTGAATGATTGTTTCGTTTACTGTCATCTGCTGACACCCACCCGGGATGCCAGATACCGCCTATCTACTAAGGCGATGAAATTGGTAAGTAGTTATGGGCACTACTACATTCAATTCCAACAGCATACCTACAATAGTGTCACTGGCTTCTCCGGGAAACCCTACTTATTGCCCAGACATTGTGGGGACAAGATCGTGCTGCTGGAGTACTGCAGACAAATAATGGAGCTTCCTACCTTCTTGGGCCACAAGAAGGTCACCAGTGTTTAGTTCCCGATCTCTTGTGGAAACTATACCTGCAGTCTGGCTACCACAAAGGAGGCAGACAACGAGCTTAAAAGTTACAACTTGCAGGAGTTTTATCTGGCGCGAAAAAACTTTGATCCGCATGGCCGAATCGCAATAGCACTGCCTCGGGCTTCGGAGCCCCACCAAGCACACATAGAAGACTTCTGGGTAGATCGCCAGGATGATATGGATGTACACAGATGGCATTATGATAGAATGACGGCTGTAATGATGCAGGAGTTGAAGCTCCAGAGATTCCCAGAGGGCTTTTCTGATACCACCCCTACCAAAAATCCCCAGTACTGGGAAAAGGGGATTGATAAATTGGCACTGCCCGCAATAAATTGGGCCACCCAAGAAAATCACTCAGTTGAGGACTTCACTCAGGCAATTGTCGAGTGAAGTCATACATATTTCAAGCGGGTGTACCCCAGGAGTGCGCGCCTTGGTCCCCGACCGGCACCAAGAGTAACTTCACCGCTGGTATTACGATCGACCCCGGGGGCCGGGACATCTTCACCAGCCGGGACTTTTGGACAGGGCGCAGCCAAAGGAAAGGGGATAGCCCTGACCCCCTCCGCGCAGTAGACTCCCATACAAGAACAGCTTCAGCAATCTATGGCGGCCTCCCAACAAATGAGGGAGCAACTATTGACAAAGCTGGCAACTCCCCCGCTCATGTCTGGGCCAATTCGTCCCCCTTCCTCCCCATCGCTGGCAGCCCTAATGATGAGGGTGACCGGGGTTGATCCCACGAAGGCAGTAGCAATGGCCGATGCGGGACCACCTCTAATCACCTGGAGGAAAAGAAAGCACATCCAACAGCCAAAGGCGAAACCAGCGCCAAGGGCATCCCTTCCCAAAGAGGTGGAGATCCTCTCTTCCAGTTCCCCGGAACCAGAGAAAGAGGTGAAACAAATGGAGGACCCAGCCAGTCTCCCTCCAGAAGAAGAGTTTGATCTATTCGTAACTGATGAATTCATAAATTTGCAAGGAGGCGACACACAAGCAGGGACGGAAGTCCCGGAGAAAGAACAAGAGGCTGTGGATCTCCGGGATCTGGAAGAGGAAGCTGTGAAAAAAGAAGAGCAGAAAATAGAAGAGCAAAGACCGAAGATTGTCTCCGGGGCTCAGGCAACACAAGGTCCAAGAATGGGCCAACAACTTCCAAGTGAACCAAAGGCACCCACTGGGGAACTCAGACCTGGAACTTCGGGAACAACCGTAACCCCAGCTGTCGTGTTCCAAGGGCCACTCCTGGGAGAGACCTTCGGGCACGTAATAACAGCGGCCCAAACTCTGAATCTTGGCCATATACCTCCCATACTGCCCAAAGAGGTTCCAATGACAGAAGAAACCCAGCCAGGGGCAGAAACGGATGAGGGAGAAGAGCAACATGAAGAGGAGATCCTCGAAGAGGCCGATCAGGGTCCAGATTCACCGATCGACATCCAGGACCAGGCCGAAGATATAGAGATTAAGGATGTCGCCGAAGAAGAAGAGCCCGCAGAAAAGAAAATAGAAGAAGTGCCAGCAGGAAAGGCAGAGGGGGTGCATGTTGAAAAGGAGCAACCACAACCGAACACTGGGAGAGCATCAGAAGAACAGACTCTGGTAGGAAGGCCACCTCTCCCACCTCCATGGCTGGTGGAAAGCAAGAAAAGAAAAGCCCCATCCACTCCAACACCCCCTATCTCTCTGGCCGAAATGATGGCCTTGGCTCAGGCCCCGCCGAAGACAAAGAAGGCCCGGATAGTTCATACCCTCTGAACTGGGCCGGGCGGAGAAACAGTTGCGATAGTAGCAACGGCTCCCCCAAATGCTGATGAAGCAACTGCAGACCCCGCAGACTATAATATCGCTGAGGTACACTTGGGCAAAAGAGGAAAGCAGGGTGAAGTAGACCTGCTGAAAGAAGCAGCAAGGGCAGTGGAGGCCCGATATGAGAAAGAGGCCCAGAGGCTCAAAGCAGAAAAGGAAAAGAACACCAACCTTCTTGGGTTGTTTTATGAACTGGCCAGACCCATCAGTGTCGTCTCTCCATAGGCCTCCACCTTAGAAGAATTACCGCAGAGCGACATAGACTCCCTGCGAGTAATGAAGAAGAAAGCCCAAGCAGTTGATGAATGGGTCGTTCTGCAGATAGGAAACATCTGGCGTTTCCTAGTATCCACTCTCCCAGATCTATACACAGCCCAACAAGTTATTCGCTAGGCAGAAGCACTAATTGAGCAGTGGGAGAGTGATGCTAAGAATTACCAGGCTTGGAAGGCAGAGCTCAAAGAGCTCCTCACCCTGGGAGAAGATATAATTTCCGAATCCAAAATTCTGGGTGAGGAATCATTTGATTTTGTAAGGACTCAGCACTCCAGACTGGACCTCACATTGGAGGTAACCAAGCAACTGGTAGAGTCCTTACAGGAAAAGGTGAACAAAGTAAAATATTCTTTTAATTTATGTAAATATTTTGTAATAAAGGCTTCTGGGATAGATCCTTTCGACGCAGATACTTATACTCCTGAGGAGTCAGTTTTGGGAGGTTTTGATGAAATAGTGGGCTCCTGGTATCAATCTCCAGAGGGAATAGATGGGGCCAAAATGGTGAAGTTGACCAAGGTGGTGCTCAGAGGCTATGACGCCGCAAAGATGGCGGATGAGTTTAAAAGTAATGTTCCAGAACTGGGGGAACAAGTTGAGATGGCCAGATTCAGAAGGGCCAGTCTGAAGAAGATTGATGAAGATGGCATTTTCTGCCTCCTTTAGGCCTTTGGTGATAATAAACAGCCTTGAATTTCTCTGGGGACTGGAGAAATTTAAGCATTTAGTATTCTTTATTCTTTTGGGGACGTAAGTTCCCAGATCTCAGAGTCCCAGATCCAAAGGTTTTGTATTCCTTGAAGTGACCAGCGTTCCGGTCCCCGAGGCTGACCAGTCACTTTCAGAAGCGGTTAATAAAAACTGTCAGAGGGTAGTTGGACAGATTAAGAGGCATTGGCTCGACAGTTGATTTCTGACAACGGTATTCTCAAGGCGTCATTCAAAGGTACACCTGGCACATTGGAGACAAGGCGCCGCATTTCCCATTTATGAGGCATGTAGCCTCGGTCCCCAGGGGACCTACTTTCTTCCTTCTCCTCTTCAGCTCTCTTCTCAAGGCCGATTCTTCTGATGTATATTCTTATCTTCTTCTTCTGACCTGGCAGACCTATTCCATCTCTAGGTCTTTTGTAGGGTGGCGCAGGTAGTACCGGCCCCCAGATATTGTATTTTATTCAAATGTAGTAAGTTAGGGTTAGGGTTAGAGAGTTGTATAAATAGGAAAATCGACCCATTTGCAAGGGTCGGCGAAATTGATGATTTTTCTGTCCATAAGAAATAGCAAAGTAATTTCTAGCTTGTTCAGTTGCAGAGCTCAATGCTCTTTTGTTCTATTCTTAGTAGTTAGATGCTCCCTTGGAGCCACCATTGTATCACGTACCAGTGCTTGTTGGATTGAACATTAATGAAGAAGGAAGGATTCATGGCAATGCTATTGTTATCATCTCTGCTTCCGAGTTAATGGTATTTCATGTTTTAACGTTCTGCATGTCCTTTGCTCTGAATGTGTTAAAGTAGATTAACGACCTCTTTATTCCCGCTACTGACAAAATGCTAACTGATGGTTATGTATTTTTTGGGTATTTAGTATAGTCTTTCAGAGTATTGTTGATGTTCCAGACTTTTCAGCATGACTATAGTTAGATAAATGTTTCTAACCCTGCAGGATCTTTTTCGCTTTATTTGCAAAGTGTGGAATATTCCGGGAAACCCCTACTATCTTGAATCTCTGGGAGAATTAGTTGAAGTAACCAGCTATTCCCCTCGAAAATAGTCACCTCTCCCAATCGAGCCCCGCACCGTCGTGACCCGACACCCAGGTGCTTGAAGGCCCAGAGGATTTATTTCCCCTGGACAACCTTTATAGGTGGAGTTGGCCGATTTCTTGGGAACCTGGTGACAACTTATGACTATCGGCGGACCCGGTCAGCAAAACCCTGTCAACACCTTTCATCTTCATCTGAATAATCCTTCACAACTACAAATACTATCTTGATATCATCATCTGATTCAGTGTCAGTATCTTCATCTTTGCAAGAAGCTAGAGAGCTAGCCTTCTTGCCTTTATCCTTGTAATCTCGAGTATCACTTCTTTCTGATCATCGGTAACCTTTATAATCTTTTCTATCATCTCTGTTAGATCTCTTCTCAAAAGATCTGTTCACTTTTGTCATCTTTTCTTTTGTTAGGACATCTTGCAGAAAAGTGTCCAATCTCTGTACAATTGAAACATACAAGTGGTAGCTTGCCTTTCTATTTACCTTTGCCTCTTAACATTCTTCTCATCATGAGTGCTTCAAATTCATCTAGATCTTCTTCTTCACTTTCACTTTCACTGTCTCTTCTAGATGAGTGTCTCTGACTAGATTTGCTTATTCTCATAGAAGACTTGAATGCAGACTCTAAACTTGGTAGGACACTATTATCAAAATCATTCATCTCAAATGAAATCAGTCTACCAATTAGGCTATCAAGAGTGACTGTATTGTTTTCTACTACTCTCATTTCTTGAATAGTAGAGACTCTAATAGCATATGTAGGCAATAAAGTTCTTAAGATTTTACTTACCATTGTCTCCTCTTCAAGTGTACCTCCAATGCCTCGTATAGCATTGACTACTTATTTTATTCTTGTATTGTACTGAGTGTTTTTTCACCTTCTTTCATTCAAAGATCATCAAACTTTCCTCTAAGGCTTTCTGTCTTGGCTCTTAGAACATTTGTATCACCTCCATGTACAAGCTTTAGTTTATCCCACATTGTCTTTGCATTTTCACAATATTTGACATCCTCAAATTCAGCATCAGAGAGTGAGGCAGAAAGCTCTATAACCATGCAGTTATGTTCATGCTTTACTCTCAATTTATCTACCATCAATGTTCCTATAGGAAACATATTCATTATCTAAGTATTGAGTAATATCAATGCCAATACCTGATAAGTGAACTTTTATTCTGCTTTGCCATGAAGCAAAGTTGTCTTTGTTCAACTTGGGCACATCTTGTCTATTCATCTTGTGATCTTTACTTAGGTCTTGAAACCTTCCTTCTAAGCACACAAACTCTGATACCAATTATTAGTAATAACTGAGAGAGGGTGTGAATCAGTGGCCTCAAAAAATTATCCTTTAAACTTTAATCCACCAATTAATAAACCTCTGATTATTAAGTCCCTACAAGATGTATGCCTTTGAAATAATTAACTGTCTGTTGGTTTACCTTGTCAGTCCTTTTTCTCCTTGATTACCGATAAGCACTAAAAACTCATTTACCGATACTTAGTAAATATGCAGAGTATACCAATGAATCTAGAAATGCATATGTGAAATGTAAAACAATAAAGTAATAAACCATACACACATATCACATGGATTTTAACATGGAAACCCTGTTAAGGGAAAAAACATTGGGACAGGTACCCCAAATTTTCACTCTTCTGAAGTGAGCCCTATTAGGAGCCAACCCTGTTAAAGGTTACAAACACATTGTTAAGTGCGACCTTGTTAGAGGATTTTTATACATAGGTTACCACTTAGTATCTGGCATCTATGCTACCATCCTTGAATCAGCCTTTGGAGTGTCAATAGGCTTTATGCTTTAATCTTACTACCATCCTTGAATCAGCCTCCCTCTTAGACTCTCAATAGGCTTTAGGTAAGACCGCTGCTACTATCATGAATCAACATTTTTGGTAATCTGTTAGGATATACCTCAATTATAGAAGATGGTTAAGTCCTACTCTATTAAGAGACTTAATGCTTCAATGGTTAAACTGAAACACAATGACCAGTTTCTAATGCAACTTTGAATTTCAGATATTCAGATCTATTTATGTACAATACCTCTCTGATCAATGTATCAATTCAATTCCTTTGTACTTCACACTTTCTTCTCTATGATGTTGTGCTTCACTGTTCATCAGTGTCTGTATAATTATTTAGCTCTCCCTTAGCTTGATTGATCAGGACTGTATGAAGTTTATCCTTCACCAGTTCCTCTTTAGCATCTTCTTTCAATTCACTCCCCCGTGCATCTGAGTGCTTATGGAAATGAATTATGCTTGTCTATTATATAGACATGATTTTCCTTGATTCTTGATTCTTGGCGTGAAAAACAATCCAACCAATTTGTTTTACAGCTTTAACTCCTGATTTATCTCGTAGTTATCTTCTTGCCAACTGTATAAATCAATTTCTTAACTGTGGTTGAATAAAACAAATAAAACAACTAGTTAAGTCTATCCCTAAGCCCTGCCAGCTAGATATTTTGTCATTTTCTGATCTCTCTATTCTGTCAGTCAATTCTGCAGTTTTTCGCCGGTGACAACTGCCAGTTCCATCGGTGTAACTTCAGTTAGCTTCAGAATCTCCATCCATTGGGTATCATTGGATCTTTCTCATCGGGCATCCTATTTTTAGCTCGTCAGGCATCTTATGATTCTTCTTCATCGGGCAACACTGTCTTCTGTTCGTCGGGCATCACTGTGACTTTATCTCTGTCTTTACTAGTGGTGTGTACTCTATCAGTGTTGTCTGTCACTTAGTGAATACTTGACTTTTATGCATTTATGAAAGCATAACCATTGTTCCATTGATTCTCTGAAGTCTTTGGCATTATGTGTATGACCATACAGATGATATCAAGTTGAAATCAATGACAATACATACCATTAACTAATTTAATGGTTTGCATCATCTTTAACTTAAAATTATCGAACATTCAATCAGTTACATGTCATCACATCAAGAGTGCATTTAATATATCTTAATATTCTTTTACCAATTTTGAAATGAGTTTGTTGAGGTTTGGACATAAATCTTGAAATTAAACCAGCACTAAAAGATATATCAGGTCTAGTGAGAGTTAGATAATTTAAACTTCTCACAAGTTGTCCATAAGGACTAAAATCTATAAATGGAGTTTCCATATCTATCATTAACTTACTTCCTAATTCACATGGAATTGAAACATTATTAGCATCATTCATATGAAATCTATCAAGAAGATCTTTAGCGTATTTAGATTGAGAAAGAAAAATACCCTTAGGGGTTCGCCAAATTTGCATTCCTAAGAAGTAATGAAGAAGTCCTAAATCATTCATTTGAAATTTTTGGTTAAGCTGAGACTTAATATCAGAAATTAAATGCTTAGAACTTGAAGTAAGAATCAAATCATCAATATATAGAATGATAATAATAATTTCATTTTCACTATGCTTGATGTACAAGTTAGGATCATTTTTACTTCTAGAAAAACCTTGAGAAATAAAGAAAGAATTAATTTTAGAATACCATTCTCTAGGAGTTTGTTCTAAACCATAGATAATTTTCTTTAGTTTACATACAAGATGTTCATTACCTTCTTTAATAAAGCCAGGAGGTTGAGACATATAGATTTCTTCATGCAAATCACCATTTAAAAAATCACTCTTAACATCCATTTGGTGAATAGGCCAATTCATTTTAGCAGCTAAAGCAAGAACAACTTTAATAGTAGGCATTTTTGCAATAGGAGAAAAGGTCTCATTATAACATATTCCTTCAACTTGAGAGAAACCTCTTGCTAATAGTCTAGCTTTAAACGTACTAATTTCATTATTAGAATTCAACTTAGTTTTATATAACCATTTACATGAAACAAGATTTTTTCCATGAGGTAAAGTAACTAAATCCCATGTATTATTAGAAATTAAACTATCATATTCATCTTGCATAACACTTTGCCAATGAGGTTGATTTCTAGCTTTAGAATAAGTTTGAGGATCTTTAGAATGCATAAGAGAAGACATCAAAGCATAATTAAAATAATTAAGTCTCCTAGGTTTAAGTCCACCCATTCTAGTAATGTAATCATCACCTTCATTAAATAAATTTTAAAACCATTTAGGATTTCTCTTAGAAGTAATGGAAATATCACTATGAGGAGTAAAATCATCATTTTCATCATCACTATGAGGAGTAAGTTCATCATTATAATTATGAACAACATTATCACTATCATGAGCAAAATTATCACTAAGAGGAGTGGAAATATTCTTACCATCATAATTATTATCATCATCATCAACATCATAATCATCTTTTTTAATACTAATAAGAATAGAAATAGGTGCTTTAGGAGTAGGGTTTATAATAGGAGGTTGGTCCTCCAAGTGATCAATAATACCCCCTTTAAATCCATCATCTTTGACCTTGGAATAATCATGAACTTCATTTTCTACAATAACAACATCTCTTGCAATATGTGCCTTGTTAGCAGTAGGATCATAAACTCTATAACCTTTAGTAGATTCATCATACCCAACAAAATTAAAGGAAGAAGATTTAGAACCAAGTTTATGCCTTTTTTTTTAGGTGTGTGAACATAAGCAATAGATCCAAAAAAATTTCAGGTGTTGTAAATTTGGTTTCCTACCGGACCACACTTCCTCAAGAGTTATATTTTGCAAGGCTTTAGTAGGATTTATATTAAGAATATAAGTTGCACAAGCCATTGCTTCAGCCCAAAACTTGTAATGCATATCTTTAGCATGTAACATACATCTAGCCATTTCCACAATAGTTCTATGCTTCATTTCCGCCACACCATTTTGTTGTGGTGTATAAGGAACAGTAAGCTGATATTTTATACCAAAAGATCTTAAGTAAGAATGAAATGCATTATTATCATATTCAGTACCATTATATGTTCTAAGTATTTTAAGTTTAGAACCATATTGCCTTTCCACAAACATATCAAATTCAAAAAATGAATCAAGTACTTGATCTTTAGTATGCAAAAAAATAAATCCAAATTATTCTAGTAAAATCATCCATAAAGGTTAGAGTATACTTTGAACCTTGTATGGATATGTTCTCCATTGGACCCAAAATATCATTATGAATAAGATGTAACTTATGAGATTCCCTCCATGAAGTACCACGAGGAAAGGGCTCCCTTTCCATTTTGCCACTCATGCACCCTGTGCATGTAAGTTTAGATGGAACAATATGAGGTAAACCTTCAACCATGTTAGATTTTTGCATCAAAGTAATATAATCATAATTCAAATGGCCAAGCCTTTCATGCCATACATTGAAATCAATATTAACTTTCAAAGAGTACCTGGAAGAGGCAAACTCATAAAATCTAAACAAGTTATCATGATCCATCTTAGCATTAGAAACAATATAATCAGTGTTAGGATCAATAATATAGCACATATCCTTACGAAATTCAACTTTGTAATCTTGACATAATTAAAAAACTGAAAGAAGATTAGACTTCAATTCAGGAACATAAAGAACATTGTGTAATTTTGCATTTGGAACATTAACATCACCAAAACCATCAACTTTGCAACTATGATCATTATCTAATTGAATAGGAACATTAGTAGTATCAGGTTGCAAAGAATAAAATACTTCTCTATGAGATGTAACTTGATGAGAAGCACCACTATCAATAATCCAATCTAATGCATGAGAAACTTTATAACAAACAGTAAAAGCACGACGAGATTGATTACCTTGAGATTTGAAGTTATTTTGATTATTGTTATTGATGGGCTTCTTATCACTTTACTTTTTAAAAAAAACATTAGTTAGGTGACCATCTTTACCACAATAAGAACCATGTGGTTTTTTATTATGTTGATTATTATAATTATTTTTGTTATTATTGTATGATGGCCTAGAATTAGACCTATTGTTTGAATAATTATTATTATGATTATTGTTATTTGAATAACCATTATTATGATTATTATTGTTACAATGGTTATTGTTGTTATTGAAATAATAATTATTATTATTATTATGATTACTATTAGAGGTATGAGATTTATTAATTTGATTTTGAGTTTTAGAAACAAAAGCATGTTCAAAAGACTTAATAATACCAAATTACAATAATTTAGCCTCCACTTGACGTAAGAAATTTTGAAATATTTTTTGGAAATACAATATCAGAAAGAAAGATACTGAGAGGACGGGGGTGAATCAAATCTTAAACTTTTAACCTTAAAAAAAAAACTGATCCACAACCATGCATAAATATAATTGATCTATCAACTAGTAGCATTCATGATAGTAAATAAATAAATCAAGACACAGAATTTTGGTAACCCAGAAACCCAATAAGGTAAAACTGGGGTGGGGATGACTCCCACAAAAATATTCATTACAATCTACCTTGTAAAAGGATTTAAACTTTCAACAAAGTAAGCACTCAGCTAAGAGATTTAGAAAGGTCTGTTAGAACCACTATGTTAAGATATTTCACCTGATACACTGGTTAGAATGTCTCAAGAACTGATCCTTGGTTATGCACTCTGATGCTGATAACGGATCTTCTCTTTCCAATACCTTCTCTGATCTAATAATCTGATATGTCTTTACTATGTTGTTCACTGCTCTTTCACTCTGCTAGATCTATGCTTCTTCTATCAAAATAACCCTTACCATACATTTTTCATGCACACATACACACACACCTCATACACACTCACTGTAATTTTAGGGTTTAAGAAGCAATCTTATATTCTTTACGAATCTAGCATCTAGATCTAGATCAACGATTAGGATCAAATGTTTATGCCACTTAGGCATTCCAATTTTCTTATTGTCTCCATGCCATGCATTTTGATCAAATAATTAATGTGTAATTAACTTCATTGAAATCACTCAATGCATGAATAAGTTGGCTCAAAATGGTTTACCTTAAAGTTTGTGCCATTCCTAACATGTATGTCAAAACTGTCTTGCTCGGTACATTAAAACTATGGCGCTCAACATGAGTATGATCAACTATTACTTGGTTACTGAGTCACTCAGTAACCATTATCTATTCGGCAACGACTATGTCGGATAGTTCAGCCTATACTAGATAGCTTCGGCTACAGTGATAACCAGCTAACTTGCCTAGATAAATGACTAAGTGTGGGACACTAATGATCAACAAAACTTAGAGATCAACAATCTCCCCCTTTGATATTAGTGGAAAAAACAAACTTATCATTTCTTTATATCCACAAAATTTTGTCTAAGTACACATCGTAATCCCCCTAAGATTGTACTTCATACTTACATAATAGACATGCCATACAAAATATTATGTCTGATTCTGCATATCTTTATCTATTTCCTTATCTGATTCCCCCTTTTCCTTTTCACTGATAGCTGCATGGGTTAAGTTATACTTATCCAAAAACAAATTATGACGCTGTAGTGTTAGTGCAAATATTGTATCCCAGCTATCCTTTACAAACTTCATAACTTGTACCTTAATTTCTAGCTTGGCTTCTAGACTTACCAAACTATCTGCTGTAGAGAGATGAGAATCCCTCTTGACTAATTTGTTTGCAGCTTTAAGTTCCTTCTGTATAACCTCTAGATGAGGTATTAAGGTTGTCTAGATAGTTATTAACTTTGATCTTATTCTTCCATCTTCAGCCATAAGCTCAGCTAATCTCCTTTGTGCATGAGTCAACTTGTCAAAATGTAAGGAGCTAGAACTAGCATCCATACTCAATGTACTCCCTGTTGACTTCAAATCTAGTTGCAATTTCTCAATAAGCTGTTGGTTATCCTTGGTAAAGAATTCTACATCACATAAATTTTTAGATAAGGAATAAACATTATTTGTAACTTCCTCAAGATTACTAATAAGAGAAGAAAGTTCAACCTGTTTGATAGAAATTTTTTCTTATATCTTCTCCAAAACTTTGTTCTCAAATTTTCTCTTGGACCATTGTAGCAACTTCTCATTTGCCTCAATATTTTCATCATTAACTTTTCGCACAATATGGACTAACTATTCCAAGATTGATGTTTGTTCATTTGTGTCTGCAATATCAAAAGAATTAGCAAAAATATCCTTTATCTCATGTAATACTTTCTTTTGTTGGTGCTCCCTTTTCAGTTCTTCTTGTTTCTTCTTCCTCTTCAAAAGGTCTTGCAGAGTCTGAATCTACTCATATGTCAAGTTATTTGTATCCCATTGAGGAATCACAATCACTTCATCCAAAGTGACACTTGGACATGGTGACTTCCTCTTATGCAACTTCTTCCTTTTGAGTTTTGAAGAGCTGATACTCGGCTTAGATACTGTGATATCTATTCCTTGGTCACTATCAATTTCAGTTGTCGCCTTCATTTGTGTCAAAATTTCTTGTTGATCAGGTATATCTCTTGTTTTTGGTCCATTGGGAGTAGATGATGCAGAGTTTGGTAGATCAATCAACACTTGAATAGCCTCTTGTTCTGTAGGCTTATTGGGAATTTCTTCCATCTTATCTCCACTCTCTAAAACTTTTTGTACAACCTCTAAAATAGGTGGATTTGTATTGATTACCTCCTTTTCTCCTTCTATATCTGTCTTTATTCATCATCTTCAGGTTCCAAGTATAGCTTCCTCCTTGGTCTCTTCTTAGTAGGTTGGCTCAACACAACCTTGGTTTCAACTTGTTTTCTCTTCCCTGAGATGCTCTCTCCAACATCCTTCTTTGTATATACTTTTGTTGTCTGGGAAAAAGATGATGGACTGGTCCTTGGCCAGTTAGCAATGGGAGGGGTAGCCATGGTTTTGGCTTTGCTTTGTTTAGTTTCCTCGACAACTACTAGCTGCTTCCCTTTACCTTTCATAATGATATCCACTTCAGGTTCACTCTCTTCTTCTTCAGTAGACATATCTTCACCATGTCTTGTTGATAACCCCAAAGGTGCATCCTCTACTTCTTCATCACTCTCAATACCAACCATATTCTTCAGATTTTTGAAAATTTTCTTCCTTTTCCTCTCCATAGTGCCAACCTTCAAATCCATAGTGATTCTGGACTTAGTTTCTTCATACTTTCCAAAATGTTTGACTGTACTATCAATTTCCTTTGCCAATAGAGTTGTTATTGCTGTAGATGTCTCATCAATGTTTAGTTCATAATGTAATGGCCTCATCCATGATACCCTCGACACTACTACTTGCACATAGGTGAAATCTATGTCTACTAGGAAACAAACATCCTCATAATGTTTTTCAACTAGTGAACTAGGAATTCTACTCCTTAATCTCATATTTTTCTTAAATTCCACAAAATATGTTCCCATCACATTGTCAAAATTATCACCTAATTGCTGAATAAAGGCATTGATTTGCTGAGTGATAGGTATTTCTATTTTCTACACTATGTTTCTGAAAGTAGGAAATGTGTTCTGTATGTAGAAAAATATGCAGGTGAGCGGAGATCCAAACTTACATACTAATCTCTTTTCTTTTCTGATGGAACAAAGGTTCTTGACCAGTTGCATAAGTTGAAGCTTCGCAAGGTCATATGTATGATCCTTCTTTACAATCTTCCAAGCCTGGTTGACTGCAACACATGGGATAGTATCCAGTCAGCTCAACTGATAGAACTGATGAGATATAACCCTAATAGAAAAATCAAGCTCCAAATATGTAATCATAGAGATCATCATCCCTCTTTTGTTCCAAACAGCTCCAGTGAATTCTTCTATTTTTTCTTTACTCTGAAATTTCATAGTTCTCTTCCCATTTAGAATTGGATAACCAGTTACTCGATGGATAATTTCCTTTGTAATCTTAACTGGTCCATTCTCTAGCCATTTGTTCATGCCATGTACATGACTCAGAACAATCTTGATCCATTACATTCAAAAATCCCTTGGAAAATCTAGGGAAAGAGTTAACCCTGTCTCAGCTAAGTGTTTGTGTTCATCTTTTAGGGCTCCATCTGTGCATAGTTTGCTGTAAGATTCTCTCAGATCATGATCTCCAACTTCACTTATCTTGCAAATATAGCATGACTAATATCGTGGATCATAAGTACCTTTGGTGGAATTGACGATAGAGCTCTGGTCAGATCACCCTTGATGACGCTCTTAGGAACTCCATAGAAATTAGGAGGCACACAAGTGTCGCTCCTTACCAATTGAAAGTTTAGCAATTCCTTCTCCATTCTCTTAGCTGGTGCAGAAGAACTTGCAGACATTTTCTCTGAAAAATAGGGCTTCAAGGATCACGAATAGAGTACCTCGACAAATGAAAAAGTCTGCACTTTTCTCTGAAGATGTTTTTGATGGCATGCTGTAGAAATCCTCAAAAAAATCATTACAGAATTCAAGTTCACAAATGCACAATCACTCTTATGAAATTCTTAATCACATGGTGAGAAGAAATGAAATAGCTCTTTCCTTTATATAGGTTCCAACGGTCGTAAGTTAGGTCAGCATTAAAAGTTCTTTCCGTTGAGTGAGTGCCAAAAAGTTGTCCTTGGCTAACTCACAAAATTCAATTTCCTCTCAGTCTTCAAACAAAACTTACTTGACATATATAGAAAATATACTATTTCTTGGCACCTATAGTACATTTAGACATTTCTCGCTACATAACTCAAAATATATCTTGATGCATCTTGTTATATGGATATATGGACTATTGCACTATTATATGTTAGGAATTGATAAAAGATCTAAATATAAACACAGTTCCTTACATACCTTCCTTTGCTTAATTAGTGCTGGTGTGATCACCTGATCCATTGGATTGGGTGACCTCGGATTCAATAGCTTCACTGCTGCTCAGTTTTGTTTTCCTTACCCATGTCTAGTTCATCTATGCTCTTATTACCTTAATAGTAGGAGCAGGTACTCTTGTTTTTCAATCTTTCCTAGTATGACCAATTTTTAGACAGTTATAGCAAACTAGGCTTCCATTCATCCAACTCTTAGATTTACCTCTCAAATGTGTCTTTATGCAGTTTTCTAGAATATGTCCATACTCACAATAGTAATGACAACTATTCCATGTGTTATAATCCCAATTGTAAGTGTTACCCTTCCTTGGTACTTTTGCTTGTGTCTTTGATGTCCATTTTTGTTTAGCATTAGATATGGAATCTTGTGTTCTATGTCCAAATTTTTGATAGTTGTAACAATACCCATTGAATCTAGGTATGGGAGGTACATTTTTTCCTTTGCCCAACATTCATGTTCTTGATGTCCAAACTTCTTACAGTTAAATCAGTAACCATTGAACTTAGGTTTAGGATTGGACTTACCATTCTTTCTTTGGAAAATGTTTGTTGTGTGTCCTGATTTTCCACAGTGGTGGCATACAGGCTTGTTGTTCTTTTCCTTTGCAGTCCTCCTTTCACCAGTCTTAGATGATTCTCCTTTCTCAGACTGTGTTTGTTGTTCAGTATGACCTAATCCAGAAGAATCTTTAGATCTCCTTGATGCTTCCATCAAGTTTTCAAAATGAGTCAAAGCTTCATTGCGTCTGTTCAATCTTTCATTCAGTTCTTTCTAAGATCTCAATTCATCCTTCAATTGACTCTTTTCAGATTTTAGATTTAATATTTCCATGTCTTTCCTACTGATCACCTAATTTTCAAGTAGCAGATGATTCACCATGTCAACCTGATTGTTTGTCATCATTTGTACTTCATGTGTCCTTTCATCAAGTCTAACAGTCAAGATTCTTTTGTCTTCTTTAGCCATAGCTTTGTCATCTTCAGCTTTCTTCTTTTGTTCCACTACTTAGCATAGTCTTACTGTTTGTATTTCTTGTTCTCTTTTTAGGTTTCTGACTTCTTCACACAATATATTGTTCCTTTCCAGTATATCTTCAATTATTGCATCGCTCTTAGTAGAGTTTCCATTTTGAAATAGATTTGCAGTGTCTTCTTCCTGATAATGTGTATCATTTATTTTTTTAGCCAAATCATTGCTTGCTTGTAATGACTTCTTTAGTTCATGTCTTGTAGTTTCAAGCTAATGTATTGCTATCTGAATTTCAATCTTTTGATTCTCAATGACTTTACCCAATTTGTAAATCTCCATCTCAAGATTTGTACTGTCAAGATGATTAAAACCTTTTGTGGGAGAACTCCGCTCTGATACCAATTGTTGGAAATAGAATATGGGAAAGAAAGATATTGAGAGGGGGGGTGAATCAGATCTTAAACTTTTAACCTTTAAAACAAAAATGATCCACAACCATGTATAAATATAATTGATCTATCAACTAGTAGCATTCATGACAGTAAATAAATAACTCAAGACACAAAATTTTGGTAACCTAGAAACCCAATAAGGTAAAACTAGGGTGGGGATGACACCCACAAAAATCTTCACTACTGCAGGAATAAAGTGTTCCTGATAGGGCTACAAAGTTTGATCACAATATGTAATCTACCTGGTTAAAGGTCTACCCAGTTAAGAGCTATAGATCATTACAATCTACCTTGTAAAAGTATTCAAACTTACAACAAAGTAAGCACTCGGCTAAGAGATTTAGAAAGGTCTATTAGAAACACTCTGTTAAGAGATTTTGAACCTTATACACTGGTTAGAATGTCTCAAGAATTGATCCTTCGTTATGCACTCTAATGCTGATAACATATCTTCTCTTTCCAATACCTTCTCTGATCTAATAATCTGATATGAATTTACTCTGCTATTCATTGCTCTTTCACTCTACTAGATCTATGCTTCTTCTATCAAAATAAACCTTACAATACATTTCTCATGTAAGCATGCACACACACCTCATACACACTCATAGTACTTTTAGGGTTTAAGAAGCAATCTTATATTCTTTATGAATCTGGAATCTAGATTTAGATCAAATGATTATGCCGCTTAGGCATTGCAATTTTTTGATTGGATCCATGCCACTTATTGGGATCAAATAATTAATGAGTAATTAACTCCATTGAAATCATTAAATGCATGAATAAGTCATCTCAAAATGGTTTACCTTAAATTTTGTGCCATTCCTAACATGTATGTCAAAACTATCTTGCTCAGCACATTAAAACTCTGGCGCTCGACATGAGTATGATCAACTATTACTTGATTGTCGAGTCACTCAGAAACCATTATCTCCTCGACAATGACTATGTCGAATAGCTCGACCTATACTGGATAGCTTCGGTCGCAGTGATGACCGGCTAACTTGCCTAGATAAATGTTTAAGTGTGGGACATAAATGATCAACAAAACATAGAGATCAACAATATTGCATAAGTTAAATGAGGAGCTAATGTAGGAATTGCAAGCTGAGAATGAATATTAGTGATAAATTTATGAAATTCCTTAGGAAGACATTTCTTTAAGATAATATTAATTAATCTAATATCACTTAAAATATACAGATATACAACCTACAAAAATATTAGATAAATTGAAGTCTGATAAAGAATGAATAATAAGCCTGCATGAAAAGGAAAATCGTTGTGGTTGCCTGATTGAGGGTGAATTAGATAAAAATTTAGATTTTAACGATAAACAAGAGAATAAGAAAATCTAAAATCTTCCCTTGCGGTTTTCCCAACTGAGGGAGAGATTAGTACTAAAAAAGACATGAAAATAGTGATAAAAAGACTTAGATCTAGCGGCAAGCCATCCAAAACTTAAAAAAAGTTAGATTTGCAAAAAGAAACAATGAAGAAAAACCTTCAACAAAATCATTAGATAACAAAAAAGTCTTTCTCCTTCACAACTGAAATATCCTTCAAATTTCCCTACATGCAACACTCAACAAACAAGGATTAAACCTACTCTGATACCACGTTAGAAATTATAAAAAAGGAAGTAGAGAAAATTAAAGAATCCAAGTGTGAGTGCATGAAAGGAATTTACCTAGTTAACCAAGAGAGACAGTGAGAAATTTCTACAAAGAATTAAGCCAAGAGATCACCAAGCTCCGAGAACCAAGACAAGAACACAAGGATTTGAAAGGGGAAAAACAAGAAAAACCACTTGTGAAGAGTATGAATATGGCACAAGGCCTAAAGAATGAGAGAAATGATCTCAATACAATATTGAGAGAAAGATGAGAATGTGAGGAGAAGTGAGAAAGAAGAGAAGATTATTGGAGCAAGTGTGTGAGAGGCATCTCTTAAATAGATATGAGTGGAGGAGTTTGCATGTAAATCCCATCTTCTATGAATGGCACATTCATATTGTGCGTGTGAAAAATGTGAGATTCCTCTTAAGGAGGAATATCTAATTTCATTATTAAAGGAATTACAAAATATTGACATGTCCTCCTACTTGGACTAGAGGACAACTACAAATAAGGATACCTTTGTTTATCCTTTAATTACATATTTTCAACCAAGGAAATATTAAATTCTAACAAGTTTAAATGTTCGAAAGGATGTTGAATGAAATCAACTCCTCAATAATGTCATGAAATTACCCAAGGAAGTAAAGAAACAACCCTACAAATAATTATGAGTGTATTGGCATAAGTTGATAGAATTCAGTTATGAGGATTCAGTGAGCACCGCAAAGAACTTGATTTATAGGATGGGTCTTGAGTAGGAGGTAGAAGCTCTTAGTGACTTGCCTCAATATTAGGGTTGAGATTACCCTAGGAGGTCTAGGAGAGAGGCCTTAGAATAGATTCAAGATGACTCTAGAAGGAGATATTGCATTCCCATCAGTTTCCTAGTCATATAACTACAATTTTCAATCTTCCAATACATCTTTATATTTGCACATTTTTATACATTGTTTACTTGTAGTATCAAAATTATAACTATAGAGAAATCATATGAGTGCTAGATAAATACACCCAGGCTATCATTTTATTCAATTAGAGAAAGACTCATTATGATTTCAAACCAATTATTCAAATTGCATTACACCTTCCCTCATGAGGATGAAAACATACAAATGATACCTTCAAGTCAACAATCAATGGCATGGACAAAGGAAATTTTTTATCTCCATCTATTTACCAAATCATATGACATAAGAAGATATAACATTTATTATAAATTAACATTTTCTACATCATACACAAGGTCACCATTGATATTACTTCAATTGTATACTATAATAGATTTTCTAAGTGTCTAACTATAAACAAAATGCCCTCAAGATTATTGATAACACATGTAAGTCCTTAGGATCACTATAATAAGATAAGGGTACAAGAGAAAACATTATGGTATCAAAACCTTATTGCATCACCTTAAAACATTAACCCCATAACAAAACATAAATTACATGGTCCATCTAACTCAATAGTGTCTAATTGGTCGATTTAACTTAAATTACTATTGGAATTTTAGACCAACAAGGCTGCACCAAGGGTACTAACCACTAATGAGAGGAGGGGCTTACAAAAATGTAGTGCAAGATCGGAAGAATTCTTTACCAAGAATGCTTTAATTTGAATGACTTTTAGTTTTGGCCTTCCCTTCCTCATTTTAATAGGTAGGTTTAGGAGGCTTCGTCTCCTCTAGTGGAGCATAAAATAAAGCTTGACCACTCTTCCATGAGATTACTTGTGGTTTTTTTTGGAAGATTATTGGCAAGATGTGCTTGATAGTGGGCCTTAGAGGTGGATTTCACTAACCACTTTGTACACCCCTATG
The DNA here is from genome assembly GCA_018584345.1 of Thuja plicata. NCBI lineage: Eukaryota > Viridiplantae > Streptophyta > Pinopsida > Cupressales > Cupressaceae > Thuja > Thuja plicata. The sequence goes on along the minus strand of MU228284.1, from coordinate 186,127 downwards.
TTTCTTCTTTTAGCACCTTGTAAGATTCAAGCAATATTCTACTTATAGTATGGGTAAGATTTCCTTATATTTCCCTTTATTTTTGGTATGATGAACGCTATGAGGCTATTGGAAATAATTTAGGTAGATTTTTAAGGTGGCTCGATCACCAAGGTATTGGGTCATACTTCCTTTGCCTACAATTTAGTTGAATTTGATATATCAAAATATCTTCCAAGTGAACTCATTTTATAGGTTAATGATTGTTTTGGGGGTGAGTTGGTGGACTATGAAGGAATTTCCTTCTAGTGTAGGCATTGTTTTACTATTGAAAATTTGGTTTTTCATTTCTCCCACAATGCTCACAGAAAAAAATTTCTACCTCACAGAAAAATATTTTTCATGACACACTGATTATTTTCCTTGATGTTATTTTTGGAGATAGTGTTATTTAATAAGACTCTTCACCACTCATTCCTATTTCCTCTCATCTGGGTCTAGAGGATAAGCATACATATTTAAGGTCGTCTACTTCTCTAGTTGCTTCTCCATTTTTTCTACTTCACTTTTTAGTTCTATAGATGTTAATAATGTTTTCTAGTTTAAATCTACTTTCATTATTTCTACTCCTACTATTCATTTTTTAAGTATGTCATATCCTCCAGTTGGTAGTGGTATTGTGTATTGCTTTATCATTTCTTCTAGTAAGGCTACCAATCCTAATTAGGACACTTGTTCTACTTGTATTTCTACTAACTTTCTTGCTTCTTCTATGAGTTAGTACTATCTAGAATGTAAGGATGGATATACTTGTATACATTTCCAATGTGAAAATAAATCTAACAAGTCTTCATGTTCTCAGGGTCTAGCGTTAGATAAGATGTATAAAACATCTGATACATATTCAGTTTTTTTTTGTTGGCTCCAACTTTGTTGATTCTATGTTTGTTTCCCTATTTTGCCATTTTTGGACTTCATTCCTTTTTTTAATTGTTTTGTTCATATCTATAATAGGTTGGGGAGCTTCCCCACATATTTAAATAAAAAACATTTTGGCTTTACAATATGGCTTTGTGGAGGCAAGTGGGTGTAAAATAATAATATTTATACTAATATGCATCTTACCTTAATAATATGAGGGTTGTGCATTTTTCAAATAGTTCTATAATATTATTATAAATTATTGTTTATAGGATTAGAAGGTGATCAAAGATCAAGGAGAATTTGATAATAAAAAATTATAGAAGTTATGACTGAATCCTAAGGTCATCTATTTATTGTTGAATTGTTTGGTGTTCCTATAGTAATCTAATCTAACCCTACCACCTTAGCTTTGATATCATGAAGAATAAAATAAAAATAAAAAATAATCTATAAGACATCATAATACATACATAATGGAGGGCTCTCTAACAAAATTAATGAAGAATTCAAGTTGACAACAGACCCATTCCTTAAAATTTATAGCAGACATTATTCCCACTAAAAAATGATCTCTCATTCTATTGTTTAACCTTATTAAATACTTCTTCTTTCTTTTTCATTTCTTATATAAAATCTAAATTCCTAAGAACTAGAAATATATTTTTTCTAACCTCTCCAACTTTTTCATCTAAGCCTTGCTATGTATCCTCATCCATTTCTTATGTAATCATTAAACTTGTCCTATCCCACCATCTTATGCAAAATTTTCAGTTCAAAAGAAAATAAATTATCCATCGTGGCTGAACTTGTTTCAAATCTGTCTTCTAACAAACAGACATGGAACATGATAATGTGCACAATTTAACTTTACCTCAATAAATTGCATCAAAGTCATCCAAAATTCTTGTGTTAGAGTATAATACACAAAAGAAAGGTCAATGGGAGATTGTTTTCAAACTTTGATGTCAATGTATAGATGCACGAATGTATTTAGTAGTTAACAAGGGAGGCATGCATGAGTCATTTTTAGTTTGTATGCCCATTTTAACATGATGTCAGTATGTCTATAATTTCTTGGAAAACTATGCGAGGTGAAGTTATACTCTCAACCGCAAAATGTTATCCACCGTAGTATTGTTGACTCCCACTACACTCAACATTCAAGGATTTTCAATATGGCTTTGTGAATGCTACTTGTTGCAGAACCAAAATATTCCTACTAATATGCATCTTATATTGATAATATCAAGGTTGTGCATTTTTTAAAATGGTTTTATATGGTTATTATAAATCATTGTTATAAGATTAGTAGTTGATAGAAGATGAAGGAGTATTTGGTAAAAACAATTATGGAAATTAAAATGAAACCTAAGGTTATATATTTGTTGCTGAGTGTTTGTCGATTTATCGTAATCTAATCTTGCTACTAACTTAACTTTGATGTTGTGAAAATTGAAAAAAAAAAAGCTACAAATAATAATTAAATAATCTATAACACATACATAATAGATAGCTCTCCAACAAAATAAATAAAAAATTCAAGTTGTCAATAGACACATTCTTTAAAATTTATAATATCTATGAAACTTGAATAATAAGATAATATGTTCAAACAAAATGCAATTAATCTTATTGTTGAAACATAATTTTAATTAATATCTATTTATTTTTATTAGTACAATCACTTATTTTTCGTATGACATAAACAAGCTTAATTATATTATAATATTATAATGTAAAGATGTGCTATTTTCAATTTTAAAAATTGAAAGTTGATGGTTTCTTATTCTAGACGGCCACATTTTTCTTATTCTTAAGTTGTAATTGCAACTATGGTTGAATAGTGTAAATTCAATCAATAGGAAGGGGGAACTATATAATCAGGTAGAACTTAACAATTGATCCCTCCTTGCTACTCTCCAGGTGCCCGTCAACAAGAGAAATAGCCACTGTTAACGACCGTTAAGGGATTCTGTAATTGTTGCATTTGATTCTGTAAATTCTGTGTGCCCCACGTCTTCGAATGATGGTTGCAGAGGTTTCTGAAAATCAATCTCATCTTTACTTAACAGCATTGTCATGGCCTCAGACATTGATTGTCTATCTCTGGCAGAAGCTTGTATGCATTGAAGCGCAAGGTTTATCACCTTCACATTTTCCACCACCTCTAAAATCTTTTTATCTTCGTATAGGCTCCAAACCTGCCATACGTTTTCGAAGAAAAAGATCAAGCTTTTTAAGGGAGAGAATTACAGGATTAAAGAATTAAAAGAAATCTTGAAGTACCCATTCAAGCAGATATTGCATATGAGGTGGTTGATTCAAGTCAACACTTTTTCTGCCACTGACAATTTCAACAACAACCACACCAAAGCTGTATGTGTCAGCTTTCTCTGTTAATTTTCCATTGCTAGCGTATTCAGAACCCATGTATCCTCTGCAAAAGCGAGCAACATATTGTTACTATCTCTGTTGAAAACTCTCTTTTCTTTAAAAAAGGACAACAGATAAAGTGGGAGGTTTGATGTTGTAATGTAATGTACCCACAAATTAGAAATGAGTTACATTTTGCTTTCAAATTCAGAAATTGCACGAGCAGAAGAACCTAATGTCAGCTTCTTTACTGCCACAACTTTGCTATTTTCCAACGTTCCCTGCAAATATCAAGTAACCCATCATTTGTATGTATTAACGCACAAGCCTAATTTCAACAGCAAATATTACCTTCAACATTTGACCAAACTCTCCTCCAAGCTTATTTACTTTGAATAGATCAACACACAATCCTAATGAGGGAAGGAAATAAGTGATAATATTTTACCTTGAATACTTCACCAAACCATCTTTCTCCAAGCTTATTTGCTTGATCAAAATTGTTGGTTGCTTCTGCCCTGGTCGCATTATCTTCTTCCAGAAGAGGAGGAAATAAGTTTTATGGCCAAGAAGGAATTCGCCTCCCACAGCCCAATTATTATCCAATGTTGAACTCGCCTTCCTTTTCCCTGAAAAACAAAATGGAGAATACTTCAACTGTAAAAAAATCGTTGTAAATGAGAGGAAATATTTGAGACAAAGTTTAAAAAAAAGCGAATTAAGAAATCGTAAATTCAAACTTGCTAGTTCTAAGTAAAGATGTCGAAAGCATCAACAAAATTTCAAGCTCTTCAACTGAATATATATAAACTCTAACGTGTGGTTAAGGAATTTGCTAGCTCGATATATATAAAAATTCTAACCTGTGGTTAAGAAATGTCACCAATATTTCAACTATAGTGTTTATTGCATTCAAAGTCAAAGAAGACAACTTAGATAATAAATCCAGTACATTATCACAGTCAAATATTCTTGAAAGTCTCTAAAATCAAATATTCGTTTTTTCTTCTGTGTTTTCAAAGATCGAATAAAAATGAAGATAAAAATGACGCCAACCTTTGTTTTACTCGAATATTTTGGGACAATCCACACAGCGATTGAAAAGGTTTGAGCTTCGTAACCTATCCAAAAAAGCCGTACAAATTGTTTTGAAGCTTTTTTCGGTTTGTACTCGATTTTGAAATAGTACTGATGGATCGGCAATCTAGAAGGTAAACCATATACTTAAGGGTCCGTTTAGGTGTTCGAATACCAAATGTTGAATATAATCAATTTTAGAAGATGCTGTAATTCTGGAAGATACTTATTCTTAAAATGATTTTCGGAATATGGGTTAGACTCGCTTGATTCACCTGGAAAATGACTGAGAAGATGCATAAGGATTTTTAATTGTTTATTTCTTATATATATATATATATATATATGTGTGTGTGTGTGTGTGTGTGTGTGTGTGTGTGTGTGTGTGTGTGCGCGCGTGCATGTGTGCATGTGTATATATAAACACATGCACACCCACATGTATGTATATACACAACTGTGTGTATATAGCAATATAATATACCAATGTGGTTTGGAATGAAGGTTTGGAGAAGTCACGAATCTGATGACATATTAAATTTGGTTTTATAAAAATTGGATTGGAATTCGAAATTCCAATTCCACCTATTTGGGTGGAAGATGCATATGCCCATTTTGGGGCAAAATTGGAATTTCAAAATTCCAATTCTAGTTTTTTTTGGATGGACACAAACATGGAAGAAACAAAACTGAGAATTAGATTATGTCAATTCCAGGCATATTCCAGCTACCAAACGGGCCGTTAAGTGTCTTTTTTACTGACCACTATGTATCCTCCCATTGATGTTAGAGATCAAACTTTGAATAGCAACATTGAATATGGAATTTAGTTGTGTCAACTAGTAATATATAAAAAATTCTTTGAAAGATAAATATATACTACTTCAAAAGATATTATTTTGGAAATTTTTATTTATTTAGATTATATTATTAGTACTTGTCCTTACACTAGTAATATTTCAACGTTTTCTCAAATTGTTGTGTTATCTTGGGATTAAAACAATTTGTATAAACCAATTCAATTTACTATATTTCATATTTTCTTATAAATTTTATAAAATCTTGTAGTGTACATGCATATTTCTTAAGTTTCTAAATTATGAGAATTAACTATTACAACATATTTATTTTGTAGAAAAGATTTCACATAAATTTTATTTTATTTTCTGAAGAAATATGTTTAAAAATGAGACATGGGGGATGAGGACCCCCTAGACATTTTTCTTTTTCTTTGATTTTGTCCAAAATCAATTATTTAATAGTCAATTTAAGGGTTTTTTAGCCTTATGACTGTGAAGTATATACCTATAATTACAACTTGTGGCTATTAAATTGCATTTCGAACAATACCACATTCCAACATCATTTTTTCAAAGTCTCTTCTCACATTCTTTTCCAACTGAATTTGCAAGGCAAGCCGAATAGAAAAATGACTCAGTTTTAATGAATTGTGTTGTTGCTTTTAGTATGCATTGGAGGGATTAAACTTCATGCTCAACTTCTCCTTGAATTGTAGCAATTGCAAGTCTTCTAGCTAGAAAAGACAAAAAACTTTGTTGATGATAATTTGATGTGATCTACATTTTGTTTGAACCAATTTTTGAGTTCTTTTGATTCTTCTATGTCACGGCTCATTGATAGTCCTGTAGCAACTAATGTGGTTTTCACCTTGCCATTTGATTAAATCAAGCTCCGAGGATCCAATAAAGGAATGTCCAAGCTTGCAGCCAACAACAATACAACAATGGAAACTCATCAGCACAAAGGTATAACAACTTATATCAATTCATATTCATTTTCAGATTCCAGTACATGCAAAATGTCGGGTTGTAAGGCCTTCTTGGTTAGGGCCAAAATAACAAAAGCATCATCAAGATCTCATAGATCCATCATTCTAGTCTACCCTATAGCTAAGTGGAAGAAATCCAGATCTGGGCTTGTGCTCGCAAGCCTCCAAGAAATCTTCTATTTCTATCTACCCACTTACAACTACCTGCAACACTTTACAAATTTTCAGCTTATCAGCTTGCTATTCACGATCTCTTCCCTCCTAAAACATCAGCCTAGACTCTTTTTTATACACACTGGCCACAAGTCAGCATTACAATAGGAATAACATAAATAAACACAAGTTGGCATCAAGAAACACATAACCAACATGTTATCCATTAGTTGGCCTCCAACGGTCACTAAATCTGCATAGGAGAGTGAACCAAACAAGATATAGGTACTCACATACCCCACACGCAAGCATAAATTAAATGCACCTGTCGGCCAGCCCAAGAGATATCATAAACCCCATCGGTGATCAAAAACACCGAACACAAACCACTCAGTGAGAGGCACAACCGAGCCGAGCTCCACCGAATAGAAACCACTAAGTAACACAAGCACCACTCGGTAACCAAGACCAAGCAAACTGTCACTAAGACTGAGCCAATAGCAACCAAGTCAACAGGTAACCAAGAACTCCAACAAGCAACTCCAAGGTAGTTACCGACAAGATTACCGAGCTCCCAAGTAATAAATTGACATTAAACCAAAATATGATTTTTTTGTGACACAAGATTGCCAACTACCCTAGGATGCTCCTACATCAGACACCCGAGGTGCGAAGAGATGTTCTCATTAGCTGGACAAACATATATTGAGATTCAACACATAGATCCCAAACTAGTTCTTGATATACATTTCTTCCAAGTCCTCAACCAACACACTCTTCTCTCATTTCTTCTTCTTCTTCCTCTTACTTGTACCCTCTAATGTACCTTCAGATCCTTGAATCCAAATGTCTACAAAAACCCCTGCAACCATCTCAGATCTGCTACATGTTTGTTCCTTTTTCTTGCTAAGACATAAAATACTTGTATTAAGCCTGCTCTATTATCCCACACACTGATCAAGAAAGAAATAGAAAGACAGAAACAGGGTTTCCAAATCCTCTTGACTTTGAGTTCCACAATCTCAGGCGGGTTTACCTTTTTCACACTTGAGATGTTCAAAATAATGGAATTCATTTCATCAAATGCATAGTGGAGTTACAAATTTTAACTTCTATAATACTTTTTTGACAAACTAAAACAAAATGATAAAGATCAATTTTATGATGATAGCCACCCACTCCAAATGAATAATAGTGCAGTGTCTTATCCTAGGGTATGGGAGTCACTCTTTGCATTCATAACCATTTTCCATGAACATATACATAAATGGAACTACAAATCTGAAAACAAATAGATATACCTAATACATCACCTTCACACATATGTTAAGGTTATCATCAGATTCATTACACATCTTAAGCTTCACCAAAATAATCCTAAGGTAATTTAATCTTTCCTTGAAAGAACCCCTATGACAATTTTCACAATCTGCCTGATAGAAATATAAAATGAATAATCCTCAATCACTCAATTTAAGATAAAATCAAGACATAACAATGAAGACAAATATTCATCATAAGTTTCAGAAACTATTGATAGATTTTCATTTGTATTCATGTCAAAAAGTTATTACAATTCAACAAAAAGCTTTCAGAACCCTAATCAAGAAATATTGGTCTCAAACCAAAGTTTGTACAATATCATTGTATTTCCAAATGTAAAAATAACTATATCCTTCCCAGTAGCCTTGGAATCCTTTTATAACTAAGGATTAAAAAAGCCTCAGACTATTTGGGAAGAATTACAAAAAATTGCAACAACTTTAAAACTGACAAAATAACAGCTTTGAAACAGAACACGGGTGGTAAAAGATCTCCGAATTCTGAACAAAATTTGTTGCTGCTTTGCAAATATCTTTCTTATCCTTTCAACTTTGCTTCCCACTTGTTTACTTCTTTGGTGGTAGGCCAACAAAAGTTTTCTCCTTCTCCAGTTTAGTCATGAATTTAGTCCACCTGGCATCTACAACTACCTTCGCTTCTGAAATGAATCTTGTCATGTCCACCTCCACTTTGAAAAGGCTATCAATCAAATCATTGTAATAGCTTGCATCTGTATCTTTCTCTATGTTGTGTCTGATATTATCATCCTTCCATATTTAATCGAACTCCCTTTCCCAATCTAGTTGTGGCTTCTAATTATTACCATCATTATATATCTTGGGGATAATCATAGGGCATTGATCACCAAATAGTTGCAACTTATTATTTATCAGTTCATTTTTACCATTGAAGAAGGTATAAGTGTCATTCAGATCATTTACCATTTCAATGGTTTCTAATACTTTATCAGGAAAATCATGACTATACAACATTTTTGTCTTCAATTTATCCATCACTCTACTTTTTCCTGACCAAGTTTTGAAAGCTGGCTTAAGAAATGTCATGGCCTTTGTAGCTATTTTGGAAGCTTCCTTTAATGAACCATATAAATTATGTACTATTTCAGTCTTATATTGTACCACATTAACCTGGTGTTGTATGATATCAAGGATGACAGACACAACATTATCAATTCTCTATTCTGATAGCTCCTCTGGTTTGCCTTATTCTAGTGCTAAGTTACCTTCTATCTCGGTTGCTTCTTCTATTTTTTCCTTCAAACACACTTGAGGAATTTCAACTATCCTCTTCCCATTTAATTCTTTCCTTAACTTCTCTATCTCTTCCTCTAAAGTATGGTTATGAACCACAACCTCTTCATGCTTCTTTGCTAAATCAATCATCTGACCAAAATTCTGCTCATATCTTTTGGATAAGTTCTCTGTTTTTTCCAAGTTCTTAAAAGAAACTTGGGTCAGTAGCTAAGCTATCTCTATTTCACTAGTATTTTGTAAGTTTCATATCATCCTGTCAGCCCTCATTTCTTCCCTTATACTCAATACTAAGGGATTTTGTGTAGCAGGGGCTAAAGACCAAATGGCCAAGGATTTGGATTTTGGGTCGAAACTTGATCTTCTCAGTACTTCATCAATCTCAAATTTTGTTTTAAATATAGGATTTTCTTGCCTCCTAATTTGATCAATAATAAAAATAGATTGTGGTAGGGAGCTCCTCTCCTAGAGCCTTCTAGCTCTAACAAATACCTTCACTTGGTCTCTCTTAGGATCTCTTTCTCTACCCTAAATATAGGATTCTTTCCTAATCCCCTAACTCCCTAGGAACTTCCCACCAACTTCAAACTCCTCCCTATTCTTCTCTCCATAGATTTCTTGCATCCATGGCTCCACTAGCCTCCTGCCACTCCAATGGTGTCAACTTCTTAGGGATTGGTTTCCCAACTCCCCTTCGGTCTGATCCAACCTCTATGGATTCAATTTATTGGATCCTACACCCATTTTCCAATCGGGTTCTAAAATCAAGTCTTTTAGGCCTTGTAGCCTTTCTAGGCCTATTAGCCCTCCTAATGACAGAAAATATATTTTTCCTCTTAAAACCCCTTAACAACCCTGGAAAAAATTATATATTCATTGTGGTTTCTTCCTCCCCTTCAATATTTTCTAGGTCTCTAGTCACAATTCTGTCTGTACAATGGACTTTTGCCAAACCCCTAAAAACAAGGGTTTCCAGGGCATTATGGCTGGTCAAGCTTCTTGAACTTCTTCCACTAATCTAATGAGCTCCTCTAAACTCCTCCTTCCATCAAAATGTTTACACCTCATGCCCCTACACTCCTCTATCACTGATAGGCACATAACAATCAACTTGCAACCTCCATTGTTGTTGCACTACTCAGTTACCCTAGCCAGAATAGCTAGTACTCGCATAGGGCCTGATTTTTTTCAAGCTTCCCCTCCACAAACACACTCCACAAGCCATATTTATATAGTTTATACAAGGATCTAATGGATTCCAAGTTTTCATGGAGTTTGAACCACGGGAACACCAAAGAAACCCATTATTTACATGTGACTGGACCAAAACTGACCAATGAACTTACGAAATGCAATAATTTAAACAAAACCTAACCAGAAAGAACAATCCACTAAAATAATGCAACAAAGATCTTAGGGATCAAATTTTAGACACTATCCATTCTTTCATTGATTCCATTCAATCCAATAAAGTAATGGATGATGGTTCTGTAGCTTAATTACACTGTAAATTGCTCCTTCTCAAACACAAGTCCATAAAATACCAAATATAATTGTCAGATTAGGGTTCAAATTACCTTTTATATTTCTATTCTACCTGTCTAGACCCCTTGGTTGGGATTTGGGCACCATAAGTGCCGATTCCTAAAATCTAGGAAATGTTGTCATGACAACTTTGACAACTTTTGTCAAATTGATAATTTCCTCACTTTGAGAGTCCTAATTGGTTCCAAACCTTACCAATTGACCTTAAATGACTTAATAACTTTAGAAAATTAAAAATCTTCCTACTTTGGGACTTTGATCAACCCTTTGACTTTTGACTTGTTCCAGAGTTTTGAACTCTCCCACATCCTTATGCATCTCTATACTATACAACAACTCATCCATATCTAGCCCCTTATACTTAATCAAATCCTTCACATTGAAGATTGGAGAAATTGGCATCTCCTTGGGAAACTCCACCTTATAAGCATTAGGCCCATACTTAGCCAATATCTTGCAAGGTCCAATTCTTTTCATCTATAGCTTACTAGGTATCCTTTTTTGTAGTTGTTCCTTATTTAGGAACACCATTACTAGTTCACCCACTTCAAACTGCAACTCTCTTCTTCCCTCATCTCTTTTAGCCTTCAATTTCTGATTGGCCTCCATTAAGGTCTTTTTCACTTGTTCATGGACTTCCCACATTGATTGGGAAAATTCATCAGCATGTCCACTTACTCCCTCATATCCTTTGAGGTCTTTGAGTTCCATCACACTCCTTGGATGTGCCCCATACACAATCTCAAATGGACTCTTCCTTGTAGGCCTATTTGTGCTATCATTATATGAAAATTCTACCTTTAGAATAACTTGCTCTCATCCTTGTCCATATTCCTTTCTCAGACACCTAAGTAGGTTCCCAAGAACTCTATTGATTACTTCACTCTGCCCATCCGTTTGAGGATGATAAGAAAATTCATGAGATAACTTTGTACCTAATCTCTTCCATAGGGTCTTCCAAAAGTGAGCGATGAACTTTACATCCCTATCTGCAACAATGCTCATTGGTAGACCATGGATCCTCACTATTTCCTTGAAAAAAAAAAATATATATGGCTGGCATCATGAGTTGTTTTGCATGGTATGAAGTGGCTCATTTTACTAAACTTGTCTACCACTACAAACACACTGTCTAAACTAGTTGGAGTCCTAGGTAACCCCACTATGAAGTCCCTACTTATGCACTCCCAAGGTCTACTTGGGATGGGTAATGGCTAGTAAAGTCATGCATTTGATGAAGTGCCTTTAGATTTCTGACATATGCCACACTACTCCACATACCTTCTCACTTCCTTCTGCATCTGTGGCCATCAATAGAATCTCTCCACTAAGTGTAATGTCTTATTCAGTCCAAAGTGTCCACTTAGGCTTCCATTATGCTTCTCCTATATGAGGTTCTCCCTCATAGAGCCTTTTGGAACACAAAGTTGCTTTCCTTTGAATAGCAACCCATTCTGCAATGTATACTCTGCAAACTCACTATGAAAGTGATTCTCAAAATTCTAACACACCTTGTAGATATCTAAGAAATCCGATTCTCCCTCATATAGGTCTTTAAACCCTTCAACTCATGTACTTTGCAACTAAATCTCTTAGATGGTAAGTAGTCTCCTACTAAGGGCATCTGCAACTTTTTTTTGCACCCCCTTCTTATGTTTTATGGTAAAAGTGTAAGACTACAGGAACTCCATCCACTTGATGTGTCTCAAGCTAAGCTTGTCTTGAGTGTTTATGTAACTCACTGCTTGGTTGTTTGTGAAGAGAAAAAACTTTTTAGGCAAAAGGTAATGCCTCCAATTCTTTGAGGCTTGTAAAAGAGAATATAGCTCCAAGTCATAGGAAGAGTACCTAGACTTAGCCTCATTTAGTCTTTCACTGAAAAAGGCCGCATGCCTACCTTCTTGGCTTACGACAACTCCTACTGCAATTTTTCTTGCATCACACTCCACAATGAATGGTTTGTCAAAGCTTGGTAACAACAATATAGGTTGAGTTGATACTTCCCTTTTCAACCTTTCAAATCCATCATTAGCTGCCTTAGTCCAAATGAATTTAGTCTTCAATCCTCCTTTGATAGTATCTAAGACTGGAATACAAATCTCACTAAATCTCCTAATGAACTTCCTATATAATTGGGATAATCCATGGAAGCTCCTCACTTCATTCATTTTATTAGGGGTAGGCCACTTCAATATAGCCTTTACTTTCTCTTTATCCATTTTTAAGTCACCCTTGGAAACTAGAAAGACAAGGTAGACTAGTTGTTCTTTCATAAACTCACTCTTCTCAAGGTTTATGGTGAGTTTCTCCTCCTGCAACTTCTTCAACACTAACTCCAAGTGTCTCATGTGATCCTCTTTAGTTTTACTGAAAATTACGATGTCATCTAGATAGAAAACTACAAAACACCTATATAGGCTTTCAAGTCTTCATTCATCACCCTCACAAAGGTTCTTGGTGCATTGGTAAGCCCAAAGGGCATAACTAACCATTCATACAACCCCTCTGTAGTATTAAATGCAAACTTCCACTCATCACCCTCTTTCATCCTAATATGATAATATCCACTTTTTAAATCAATTTTAGAGAAGTGCTTAGCACCCCCCAAGCAATCCATCAAGTCTCCTATTCTAGGAATTGGAAATCTATACCTGATTGTTATCCTATTTATTTCCCTAGAATTAGTACACATCCTCCACTTACCTCCCTTCTTAGGAGTCAACACCACTGGGACAACACAGGGGTTGATTCTTTTCATAATCAATCCTTGATCCAACAACCCTTGAACCTGCCTGGCTATCTCCTTTCTTTATCTGGTCTCATCTTGTATGCAGCTTTGTTTGGCTAGGATTCTCTTGGTATGAAGTCAATTTGATGACTTATCTCCCTCGTTGGTGGCAGTGAAGCTGGTGTACCCTCACAAATTATATCCTTGAACTGATCCATTAGTTCCCACACCTATTTTGGCATAGGTGCTTGCTTATGAGTCTCCTCCTCCTTTGGCTTTAGAAAAATTTCATAACCAACTTCTTCATCTTTCATATCCCTTAGGAATTCTTTCCCATTCATCAACATGGCACTAGATTTTGCCTTCTCAACTATGTCTTCCTCTAGTATGGATTGTATCTTGAATGTTACCCCATTTTTCTTGAAGGAATACTTGTTATCCTTCCCATTATGGATAGCTTATCTGTCATACTACCATGGTCTACCAAGAAACAGATGGCAAGAATCCATTGGCAACACATCACATAGTATCCTATCTTGATACTTTCGAATAGAAAACTCTACCCACACTTGTTCATTCACCAAGATGTTTTGACCCTTATTCAACCATGTAACTTTATAAGGACATACATGTGGGATTTTGGTGAGCTTCAACTTCTCAACTACCTCCTTAGATATGACATTATCTGTTGACCCTGAATCAATGATCACCTTGCACACTTTCCCCAATATCTTTCATTTAACTCTGAAAAGAGCCCTTCTCTTCTCGTGCTCATCTTTGGTGGGTGTCTTGATTAGAATTCTTCTCAACATAAGGTGTTCTCCTTTCTCTGAATCTAGAATCACCTCTGATTGTTTAGAGAAATCTTCTTCTTGGACATAAGATATCTTCTTCTCCCCTTGTGAGGATGTTGTCTTATCTGGGAACATATATGCAGGGTGTCCCAACTATCCACAATTGTAGAATTTCATTGAAGAAAAGTGAGAGCTTCTCTGAAAGCCTCATGATCTTCCTATGCCACTATTATAGGAACTTATTCCTTTGTTATTGTACCCACCCCTATTTCTTGAATTTTTTCCTTACTCTACATATTTGGAATCCCCTTGTCCTCTACTGTCACTTCCTCTTCCACTTGAACCTCCTCTATGGCCACCTCTTTTATCTCTACCCCTTCCTCTATTTCTTGAACTAGAATCTTGCTTCTTTTTGAGTTTCTCTTCCACTTTCAAAGCCATTTGAAAATAGCTATGAATGGAAGTCAGGGTAAAGAGACTGAGTTCCTCATGAATGTTCCACCTTAAACCATTAAGGTATCTTGCAACTTTGATACTCTTTGTCTCCTGGATTTTTGATCTAAGATAGTTTTTTGAATTCTTTAGTATAGGCTGCCACATCTAAGTCTTTCTTCCTAAGGTTCTGTCTCTTGTTATGCAATTGAATGTCATAGTCTTCTAGATGGTAATTCTACTTCACCTTTGCCACCATGGTTTTCCAATTTTCCATGGGCTTCTTTCCCTCCTTCTCTCTTTCTTCCTGCAAGAACTTCCACCATGTAAGTGCTTTCCCTCTTAGCCTTGACTTGGCTATCTTCACCTTTTGGGCTTCTATAATCTCATCACACTCAAAGTTATTCTCCATCCCTTCAAGCCATTGCATAACCATTTCAATGTCCATCTTACCAAAGAATACTGGTATTCTTTCTAGAGACTTCCCACTCAATGCCCTGAGTGCTTTGAGGAATAGTTCCTCTGGTAGAAGAGGGTTAGGCTCTAGTTCTATCTCCTCTTCTATTGGTTTCTTTCATTTGTCTATCCCTTCATGGATTTCTTCTCTCAACTTGCTGGCAGTCTCTACCACTTCTGCCATCTTGATCTTCATTTCCTCCATTGCTTCTTCAAGAAGCCTATTTTTCATTTGTTGCTCTGAAAAACCTTGGCCAACTCTACATTGGTCACCATGATGTTCTCACCTATGGATTCACTCCACTATGTTATGCACTAATCCACTCCCAAGCCTTTTAATGGCTCTGATACCAATTTTTTAGGGAGCTCCTTTCCTAGAGCCTTCTAGCTCTAACTAAGACCTTCACTTGGTCCCTCTTAGGGTCTCTTTCTCTACCCTAAACAAAGGATTCTTTTATAATCCCCTAACTCCCTGGGAATTTCCCACCAACTTCAAACTCCTCCCTATTCTTCTCTCCATAGCTTTCTTGCATCCATGGCTCCTCTAGCCTCCTTCCACTCCAATGGTGTCAAATTCTTATGGATTGGTTTCCCAATTCCCCTTAGGTCTAATCCAACCTCTATGGATTCAATTAGGTGTATCCTACACCCATTTTCCAATCGGGTTCTAAAATCAAGTCTTTTAGGCCTTGTAGCCTTTTTAGGCCTATTAGCCCTCCTAATCACAAAAAAGGTGATTTTCCTCCTAAAACCCCTTAACAATCGTAGAAACAAATTACATGTCCTTTTTGGGTTCTTCTTCCCCTTTGATATTTTCTAGGTCTCTAGTCACAATTCTGTCCATACAATGGACTGTTGCCAAACCCCTAAAAACAAGGGTTTCTAGGGCATGATGGCCGGTCTGGCTTCTTTATCTTCTTCCATTGATCTAATGACATCCTCTAAACTCCTCCTTCCATCAAAAGGTCTGCACCTCATGCCCCTACACTCCTCTATCATTGATTGGCACATACCAATCAACTTGTAACCTCCATTATTGTTGCACTACTGAGTTAGCCTAGCTAGAATAACTAGTACTCGCTTAGGGTCCGATTGTTTTCAAGATTCCCCTACACACACACACTCTCCACAAGCCATATGTAAAAATTATATACAAGGCTCTAATGGATTCCAAGTGGTCATGAATTTTGAACCACAGGAACACCAAAGAAACCCATTATTTACATGACTGGACCAAAACTGGCCAATGAACTTACAAAATGAAATAATTTAAACAAAACCTAACTAGAAAGAACAATCCACTAAATTAATGCTAGGAAGATCTTAGGGATCACATTTTAGACACTATCCATACTTTTATTCATTCCATTCAATCTAATAAAGTAATGGATGATGGTTCTGTAGCTTAATTATACTGTAAATTGCTCCTTGTCAAACAACAGTCCATACAATACCAAATCTAACTGTCAGATTAGGGTTGAAATTACCTTTTATAATTCTATTCTACCTATCTAGACCCCCTATTTGATATTTGGGCACCATAAATGTCGAGTCCTAAAATCTAGGAAATGTTGTCATGACAACTTTTAAAAGTTGTCATGACAACTTTGACAACTTTTGTCAAATTGACAATTTCCTCACTTTGAGAATCCTAATTGGTTCCAAACCTTACCAATTGACCTCAAATGACTTAATAAAATTAAAAACTTGAAAATATCCCCACTTTGGGACTTTGGTCAACCCTTTGAATTTTGAGTTGACTTCTAGGTTCTAGACCCCTAGAATCAACTAAATTCAAACAACACCCCAACCCTAATCTTCCTAACTCTAATCACACCACAAATCACACTATAAAATTTATAGTTTATTCCTTATTCATGGATGGTTGGCCAAACCAACCTCCAAGACAAAATTTCCAAAGATCTATCTAAAGACCTTAGGGTGCTCCTACACTAGATTACAGATCCTAGTCTGGCATTAATAGCACTCCATTATTCTGCACTAATAATCTGGCCTGTTCCACAGTTATGAGATCACTCTCAGGATCATATTCCTGAAGTGTCTTAACAATCTCTTCATTCTTATCCTCTTTCTCTTGTCCTGTTATCAAATTATTCTTCAATTCCATTTTCTTCAGTTTGATCAAGAAGCTTTTGAACTCTTCAAATTTAATAAAGTCGTCATTTTTTTTTAATTCATTTTCCATCACCACCCTTTAAACCACTTCTTCCTCTAGGATCATCTTCTTATCTCCTTGATCCTCACCCTGTGGCACCTTTTGCAATTATATTCCAACTTTTCATAAATACCTCCCATGCTCTATCACTACTGCCTTGGCCATGCTTTTTCTAGCTCGCACCATTCAATGCTCTATTTTTTTCTTCTTGCCAGGTGGTTCCCTAGTAGAGATAGCTTCTTCACTAGCCTCTTCTTCTTCCTATTGGGGATGCTTAGGCTATTCTAAATTCTCATCATCATGCAAAGACACTATGTGAGGGGATCCCTAGGGACTATGTATCCTCTGCATTAAAATCTGGCACTTGTGCCATCAAGTGGTCATATGACTCTAACATCTTATCAATTCTTTGTAGGTAAGGAGTGTCAGGAAAGAAACTAGAAAAATAATTACCAGACTCCTTCCATTCAGCCTCCACCTTCATAAGATCCTTCCACTTTCTTATTCTATCTTGGACATCATCCACTTTCATCCTATTTCTAACAATATCTTCTTCATCAAGAGGTTCGTGATCTCTCACAGTCTGCCAAGGGGTCATGGTTTTTAAGGCTATCTTCACAAAAATTTCTAGGTCACAAAACCTAGCAACTGTGGTTTTCATCCTATATTGTTTCAAGAAACCATTCATCATGTCAAAAGCTTTCTTCCCAATAGAAAAATCAAACCCCATCCATAGCCTAGGGACAAATGTACATTTTTTGTGCCCTTCTAAAAACTCTTTATCCATCCAAGTAATTTTCCATGTGAACTCTAAAAAATAAATTCTGAGTCAGACAAATTTAGGGGGGACATGAGGGGGTTGTGAAAACCCATACACCCTGATAATAGTGAATTGGTCAAAGAAAAATAAGTCACCCCAATTATGGGTAATGGACCAACCCTAAATAAAACTCCATGGTCTTAATAACCTTATGCCATTAATTGATAACCTATCCCTTACTACCCCCAATAAATCCAAAATTGGATCAAAAATCTAGTTATGACAGAAAACAAAAGAGGAATCTACAGAAGCACTATCCCATACCTAGGTCCACCATTGAATTGGCATCTAAAAACCATATTCTGAATCGAACAATTCCAACCCCTTGTCCATAGAAGCTCTATTGTAGTAAAGAATCATGAACATTAGATGTGAATAATGTTTGAATGTCAGCATAGGGGCATCTGATTTAATCTCCAGTAATGCATTATGTATAGCGTCAACTATATACCCCACATAGTCATAATAATAATTAACTTTTGGATGTTGTATATCCATGGCCATCATTAGCAAATCAATAGGAACACTTGAATCTCCATCAAAACCAAACACCCTACTTAAACCATACACTGTGCACTTGACATAATTATGGAATAAGGATAAGTCAAAAGGTGGCTTCACATTACCTAGAATTACCACCAAATGTCTATCTATTCTGGGAATAAACCTAGGCATCTCATGTTTCCTTATGGATTTCTCCCTTTTCTCATAATCATCTTGTATTTTATCCAAATCAATTTCAGTACACAATGCACCAGTAATCCCGAAGACCTCTGCTACTGATCTTCTATTTATAGCCACTAGGGATTCTTTATTCTTCTTTCTAATCACCCTATCTACTGGACAATATCTCTCAGCTGTCTCTTTAGCTAGGTCCACAGTGACATAGACATCAAGAAAAATTAATTTGGCCATGTTCATATTCCAGGGGTTACAGATAGGCGTTGATTGAACCCTATTGTTCAAAAAGTAATAAAATAAGGAATTTCCCAAATAATTTGGAGTAATAGGATTTCTGCATTGACACCACTTGTCCTTCCATTTTGCATCATTGGCACTATTTTCACTGGATGTTCCAGGCAAGCGATCTGCAAACTCCTCTACATATTTCTTAGATGTAGCTACTTTATTTCCTGACCCCTTTGAAATTGCGCTTGTGGTAGCTTGGATCATCTTTCCTTCTGCAAATTTGATCTTAGACAGACTCTTCTGCAATTTTCTCAGAAAATCATAAGGAAGAAAATGAGAAATATAAAGAATGAATGCATAATCAATCATACTTATAGCCCATCTAATCAGTGTCTTTTCTTCATTACTGCAACTTCTCACGCTTGCAGAAACATTTTGTTAGCTCCCGCAACTAGCATTTCCATTGATTCAAGCTTGTGTATCCTTGTTGGAACAACTACACATTTTCTTTCTCTGTCACTTACAAGTGGGAAAAGGACATATGGCATACTGTCGCACACTCGCTGTCAATTCATACATTTTAAAATTTTCATCATGAGTGAGCAACAAAAACTCTACCTCTTATCTCCTCACACAGGCGCAACAAATTTATGATTTGACCTTGATCATCTGACAAGTGAGAAATAGCCTTTGGCATCATTTATTTTTATTAGTCATGCACTCGCGGTATTTTACTTCCTCATGCTTGAGAATTTGCGAGTGAGTGATGAGTAAAGAATTGACTAAAATTTCACCTCATCACATACTCGCAGCATCCTTCTAAAAACACTTTATTATCCTTGCGAGGGAGTGACAAACTTTCTGAGAACATACCACTAATCGAGTCGCACACATGTTGTCTACTTTTTTATAATCGCTAAGCCTTAGCAAGTGAGAGAGGGTCATAAAATCCTCTACCCACACACTCGCGGTGTGAAAAATATTAATCACTGATGCATCACGACTAGGCACTATCATGACAACCTTCTTTGGTCGCGCACTCATAGCTGAAAAATATTTAAGTTCTAATCATCGGCGAGTGAACAATGAGTTTCAAAACACATCCGGTCGCACACTCGCAAACTGAAAACTTAAATGAACAAGACAATCAACGTGTGAGCGGTAGCATTATTTTACTTGAACCTCTTTCAGTCCTGCACTCACCATGAAAATTTGATTTGATCTTTATTACTCGCAAGTGTACGATGATATTAAACGTCCTTCATTGCTCACTCACAAATTGAAATCCTTGAATGCATCATCACCATGACTGAGCAATAACAACAAATAGGTATTTGTTTATTTGGCATCGCCTGCTCACACAATAATATTAATTAGAATGGAAATATAAGTGAGTGAGAGACAACCTATGCACCAAACTCGACTCGTGCAGTAAAAGTCACAAAACACAAAACATGAATGAGTGAGCGATTATGAACAAATTTTTCCCTACTCACACACTCGTGATCTTAAAAGCTATAAGCCAAAATAAACTGCGACTATGTGAAAGACCTCTTCAGAACAACTTGCTCACTTGCACAGCTATACAAATAGACCATAGACATACCACGACTACGCGATAACCCTTTCGACAACTTTGCCGCTTACTCGCAGAACTAAAAAAACACTTCATAAAAACATTGTGACTGCGCGATCATATACTTAAAAAATTAACCACTCACTTGCACAGCCATTAGTTTCACTTAAAGGACATAAACTGTCTTCATGACTAGGCACAAAAGAAACAACCCAATGACTTAGCACAATTACGCGGGAAAGACCAATGTTTGAAACATGAAAATTTTTAGGATACAGTGCCAACACTACAAATGCTCAAGTTCCTCCATCCTTTGCCTTCATCCTTCAAAGGAATCAAAATAGAATTTTGTCCATCTTTAAGGATATTAATTAAATTTCTTTCACATTCATGAATAGCCTCTCTATCATACTGCCAAGGTCTCCGAAGTAAAACATGACAAGAACTCATCTCCACAATGCAACATAATACTTCATCTATATAAAAACCAATGTAAAATCTTACAATGCATTGTTCTTTCACCTCTACTACATGACCATCTTGTAACCCATGTATCCTATAATGACATGGATGCCTCCACCTTTTAAAACCAACTTTGTGAGCCATCTCCTCAGCAACTAGGTCAAGTCATTATTTCCTCCCTCAGCAATCACCTTACAACATTTACCACCAGGCTTGCACACAGTCCTGAACAAGTTCTTCCTCTAAAAAGAATCAGCTTGCTTCAAGGGCAGAAAATTTCTTCTAAGCAAGAGAGTCACACCCTCTACCTCTGGTTCATTCTCAGTAACCTCATTCACCATAGCATTTTGACGACTACCAATCTTCCTCTCTGCATCTGGACATTTAAATGATTGATATCCTTCTTCACCAGAGTTATAAAAATTACCTTTGAATACACCTCTACCTATCTTCCTCCTCGGTTCAACAAGTTTTGGTTCATCTTCAACTTTCTCTATATCCCTCACCGGCTGTGCTTTCTTCTCTTTCCCTTAGGATTACCATGATGTCATTTTTGTTAGATAACTAACAAGTAGGGGGGGGGGGNTACCATGATGTCATTTTTATTAGATAACTAACAAGTAGGGGGGGGGGGTGAATCTGCTAGCTCGAGTTATCCTATAATCCTAAATTATCCTAGATGTATATAACAACAATCTCAAACATATAAATCAACTCGGTGAAATATAAATTGTGATCTCAAACTTATCTACCAAACCATCTATCGAGTAGCAGTAAAACAATGACTGTGATTACCGATAAATGTGGATAAAGCAATTTGTAAAGTAAAATAACAATCATACATAGTAAAACATAGATTTTTAACATGGAAACCCTGCAAAGGGAAAAACTACCTCAGACCGGTAAACCAAAATATTTCACTCTTCTGAAGTGAGCTCAGCTAAGAGCCAACCATGTTAAAGGTTATAATGTACACTGTTAAATGTGACTTGGTTAGAGGATTTATCACTAACAGTTCTCCCTTGACCAATCATTCACTATCAGGTCAACAAGAAAACACTCAACATTCATTTGAATGTCATAATAAAGACTTTCAAGTCCTACTCGGTTAAGAGATTTATCTGTAACAATTGTTAAACTGATATAGTAATGATCTAATTCAAATACAAGTTTGTTTGTAGATTTTCAGATCTATGCTAAGTATAATAATACCTCTGATCAATTTGTTGACTTTAGTTCCTCTGATTCTTCATACTATGTTTTGCTTGGAAAATGCTCTTTCCTCTATCACTTGGTGTTGTCTGCAAAATTGCTTGGTTTTGTATTCAACCAGTTTGATCTGTCATGCACAAATTTTGCATGTGTATGCATCATCATCTTAATGAATCTCTTGTCTCCTATATCTAGACCTCATAACGCATTTAATTTCCATCCTTTATATTTTTTCGCTTAATCTCCATCGTTGGTTTTTCCGCTTAAACCTTCCTCAGCAGTTGTGTCAAAAACATGTTTCAATCTTCTTCGTTTGATCATCCTTGAATTGTCATTTATGTTTGATCATCATAACAAACCTTATCAATTACCTCAGTATCATCAATTTTCTATCTCATCATTTTAGTTGGCCTTTAGCTTCTTTTTATTTCTCGGTCAATAGCATGATGTGTCGATGATCCCTAGCTCAATTAACACTATGGTTGGTATACACTAAATTTACTCGGTGTTCACTGCTACTCAGTCTATATAGAACTCTTCAGTTACCGACCACATAAACTTTGTTTGTTATAGATCTTTAACCCGTAAAAGATGTTTGTTACCACAATGATAATAAAAAAAAAGTTGACATCAATGACAATACATTAACTTATTAATGTCTATCATCACATTTGTAACTCGGTTGATCATCAACAAAATGACTTCAAACATACAATTAGTTGTAGTTCATCAATCTCTCCCTTTGACATTGATGACAATAGAATATAAAATATACAATATCAAAATTCCATGAAATACCAAACTTATGTTCTAAAACTACATGCAAAATGTTGTACCACTCCCTAGCTTGTATATATGATATGTTTTTTAGCATTAAAACTCACCATGTAGACTCTCCCTATAGATTTGACTATTTTCAATCATTTCTCCTTGTAATGGATAAATATTTCATTTTTCTTCCTTTCTCTTTTCTCCCTTGTAGTGGATAGATATTTCATTGAATCTTCTCTCCCTTTGACAACAATGCCAAAAAGAAATATACAACTCTTCATTAGCTAAAAAATATCTCTAATTTTCGGTGCAGTAGTGTAAGTACCTTATAGTGTACTGATATGACATTCTTAGTCCATTTCATCTTTGCATCAACATGATTGATATTATGATTCCATGTAGGTTGATGCAACCTCCTAGTCATCTTAGTGATTGACATAGAAGGAACGAACCCCTAGTCTATTCCTCGAGTACTCAAATGTATCCTTTGGTAAGGGTTTAGTAATATGTTAGCTAGTTGTTCTTTTGATTGTACATATTACTGTGTAAATTTATTTTCTTGTGGTTGTTCCCTCAAGTAGTGATATTTTATAGATATATGTTTAATTTCTAGATGCATTACTGGGTTCTTTGAAATATTTATTGCACTAGTATAATTACAATAGATTACCACTAGGCCAGTGATCTCTTCATTCATTCATTTCAAAATTTATTTTATCCATGCAATGTTTGAACATTTTGCAACAATGACAACATATTCTACTTCTACAGTTGACTGAGATATGTATCCTTCGTTTTTACTTATCCAAGTAACTAATCTTTCTCCCCCAAAGAATGCTCCACTAGTAGTGCTCTTTCTATCATCAATGTTCCTAGCCCATTCAACATCTGTGTAAACTTTTAGTTCAAATTTTCCTTCTCTCTTGTACCACAACCCATAATATTCAATGTTCTTCATGTATCTAAAAATTCTCTTTACAAAAGTCATAAGTAATTCTTTAGGATTAGCAAAAAATCTTGCTACAATTCCAATGGCGTGTGCAATGTCTGGTCTAGTGTGTACAACATACATCAATTTTCCAATCATAGATCTGTACAATGTATGATTTACTTTAGTTGTCTTATCTTCTTTTTTCAATTTGCATCCTATCACCATATGTGTTCTGAGTGGTTTTGAATCTTCCATTTTGAATGTCTTCAATACTTCTTGATGTATTTGGATTGACTAATGTAGATTCCTTCATCTTGTTGTAAAATTTTCAAGCCAAGCAGAAAATTGATCTCTCCAAACATTGACATTTCAATTTTTGTCCTCATTTCATCAGCGAATGATTTGCATAAGTTATCATTTCCTCCTTGAATATAATACCATCAACAAAAATTTCAGCAATAAGAGTCTTATCATCATTTCCACCTTTCAAATACAAATTATTGTTATCACTTATTCTGAAAAATCCAATACTGATAAGATAGGAGTGTAGTCTTTCATACCATGTTCTCCGTGCTTGTTTCAGTCCATACAATGCTTCGTGTAACTTACATACCATGTTTTTCTAAGTAGGATCAACAAAACCTTCAGATTGTTCAATGTATACCTCTTCTTCTAGTATTCCATTCAGAAATGCAGATTTAACATCCATCTGATAAAATTTTAATCCTTTCTAAGAAGCATAAGCAAGTAATATTCTAACTCCTTCAAGTCTAGCGATGGGTGCAAATTTTTTCCATGGTTAATACCTTCTTCCTGTACATACCCTTTGCATACTAGTCTTGCCTTATTTCTGGTTACACCTCCATTCTCATTCAATTTTTTTCTAAATATCCATTTGGTGTCAGTCACATTCTTATCACTCGGTCTCAGTACTAATGTCCATGTTATGTTTTTCTATATCTGCTCAATTTCTTCATTTATTGCACTAATCCATTCTTCATTTTTAAGTGCATCTTTAAAAGTTTTAGGTTCAAATTCACAAATCAAACATGTGTTGTCATTCAGTTTCCTTCATGTCATCATGCCAGCTCTTTTATCTCTAATAATCTAATTCTATGGATGATGTCTTGTAA
This sequence comes from Thuja plicata, assembly GCA_018584345.1. Lineage (NCBI taxonomy): Eukaryota > Viridiplantae > Streptophyta > Pinopsida > Cupressales > Cupressaceae > Thuja > Thuja plicata. The sequence continues at coordinate 161,293 of MU228284.1, read as the reverse complement.
CATATTTTGCAAGTATAGGTTTATTTCTTTGTTCTTCATTGTGTTCTCCACTTGGTATATGATCATGATCTCTAGTTTCAACATCTTTCTGATTCTTGGTTGGTGCATACTAATGCTCGATAACATTACTTTGTTGCTCGGTAACATTAGGCGGTTTCTCAGGAAAATTCATAGGTTCTTCAATGTAAACAAATCTACTATATTCTTTTGGTTCTCTTTTTCTTTCCTCATCATTCTTCTCAGCAAATTCATCAACTCTTATATTTGCACTTTCAATGATCTTTTTAGAAGACTTGTTCAAACATTTATAAGCTTTTCTCTTAGTAGAATATCCTAGAAATATTCCTTCATCACCTTTTGAGTCAAATTTCCCATTTCTATCATCTTTTAAAATATAGCATCGACATCCAAATATTCTAAAGTTACTTAATTAGGTGCGTAACCATACCATAATTCATAAGGTTTCTTATTTGTATCTTTCTTCAGTTGTACTTAGTTCAATGTGTATATAGTAGTACTAATAGCTTCCCTCTAGTATACTTGTGCACCATTCTTTTCAATCATTAGCATTCTAGCACAATCCACAATTGATCTATTTTTCCTTTCAGCAATATCATTCTGTTGTGGTGTTCTCGGTGTAGAACCCAATCTCTTAATTCTATACTCATTACAAAAGTTAGTGAAATCATTAGAAAAAATTCTCCTCCTTTGTCAGATCTTAAACATTTATGTTCTTTACCACTTTCTTTTACCACTTTAGCTTTGTACCATTTGAACATCTTAAATGCTTCAGATTCTTCTTTTAAGAACATGACAGTCATCATTCTAGAGTAGTCATCAACAAATAAAATAAAGTATATGTAACCATAATAACTCAATGTTCTCATTGGTCCACATAATTTTGTATGAACTAGTTCCAAAATATCATTAGGTGAGAAATTTTTGCTGTCAAAACTAGATTTCAACATTTTTCCATTTTGACATTGTTTGCACATGACATGGTCAGGTTTAGACATGCTCTGTAACCCTCTTAGTTTTATTTTCTTACTAATCTTAACCATGTTTTCAAAATTTAAATGACATAACCTCATATGCCACAACCATACATCTTCATTCCTAGCCATCAAACAAGAAGTTTCAGCTGTCTCACGATAAAATAGAATACCTTTTGATTGTTCTCCAGTGCCGACCAACTTCCTATTTCATCATAGATTCTAGATTTTATTTTTTTAAATGCAACTTGGTGACCTATTTTATTCAACTGTGAAACACTCAATAGATTATAGTTAAGTTCTTTAACCCAATATGCATTCTCACATTTGATCTTATGGTTCAGAAATATAGTCCCTTTTCCTTTCACTTGACAAGGTGTATCATTTCTCGTTCTAATAGATCCACAATAATAATGCTCAATAAATTGAAATTTTTCTTTATCTCTAGTCATGTGATATGTGCAACCACTATCAATAACCCAAATTTCAAGCTTTCTAACTTTAGAAATAAGTTTTGTTTCAACATACCTTTCACCTTCTTCTAAATCTTCTTTCAAGGCTACAAATATTGTCTCAATGTCTTCATCAGTGGCGATATCGGTGTCTTTTTCATTATCTTCAGCAATGTAACATGCGTTCTTTCCTTTGCCTTTGTAATCTTGGTTACTCCTTTTGTCATACTATTGGTTGCTTCTATATTCTCGATCTTCCTTTCTATAATTAGATCTTTCATTTCCTTCATCACTTTTTCTATTAGGGCATCTCGAAGCAAAGTGTCCAATTTATTTATAATTAAATCATATCAAAGGTAGTTTACCTTTATACCTTCCTTTACCTTTGTGCAATATTCTAGCCATTAATGATTCAAGTTCATCAAGTTCTTTATCATCACTGCCAGTATCACTGTCATTTCTTATCATGTGTTTGTTACCAGATTTATGAATTTTTAGAGAGGACATAAATGCATATTCAATAATAGGAACAACATTGTTGTCAAAATTGTTTAGCTCAAATAAGATTAGTCTACCGAGGAGACTATATATCAACTGTAATATTGTTTCCAGGTGCTTCTCTCATTTCATGTATTGCAGAGAATAATATAATAAACATGCAATAAAGTTCTAAGAATATTATTTAAAATAGTGTCTTCACTAATAACTCCACCCTCTCCACGAATAGCATTCAAAACCTCCTTGATTCAGTTGTTGTATTGCGTTATGTTTTCTCCTTATTTCATTCTCATGTCATCAAATTTTCCTTGGAGAGTTTCAGCTTTAGCTCTTTGCACATTTTCATCTCCTCCATAAACTAGTGTAAGCTTGTCCCACATCTCCTTGGATGATGTACATATATTTATATCCTCAAATTCAACATCAGATAGTTAAGAAGCAAGTTCTACCATCATAGTATTGTGTTCATGTTTCTCTCTCATCTGATTAATAGTCAAAGGTCCAGTAGGTAAGATGAATTTAGTATCCAGGTATAAAGTTATATCATCTCCAATCCCTTGTCGGTAAAGTCTCAATCTACTCTTCCATGTTGAGAATTTTTCTTCATTCAGTTTAGGTGCATCTCTCCTACACATCTTGTGATCTTCAGCTTATGTCCTTTAAAAATTTCCTTCTAACCGCTCTATGCTCTGATACTAATTGTTAGATAAATAAGAGGGGGGACGGGTGAATGAGTTAGCTCCAGTTATCCTACAATCCCAAATTCTCCTATACGTATATAAATACAATTTCAACTATATAAATCAATTCAATGAAATATAAACTATGATCTCAGACTTATCTTCCAAATCATCTACCGAGTAGCAGTAAAACAATTACTGTGATTACCAATCAAATGCAAATAAATTAATGTGTAAAGTAAAATAACAATCCAAAACAATCATAAAAATTAACACATAGATTTTTAATGTGGATGCCCTGCTAAGGGAAAAACAACCTGGGACTGGTAACCCAAAATATTTCACTCTTCTAAAGTGAGATCGGTTAAGAGCCAACCCTGTTAAAGGTTACAATGCACACTGATAAATGTGACCTGGTCAGATGATTTATCACTAACAATTCTCCCTTGACCAATCATTCACTATGGGGTCAACAAGAAAACACTCAACATTCATTTGAATGTCATAATAAAGACTTTCAATTCCTACTTGGTTAAGAGATTTATCTATAACAATGGTTAAAATAATACAGTAATGATTTGACTCAAATACAACTTTGTTTGTAGATATTCAGATCTATGCTAAGTACAATAATACCTCTGATCAATTTGTTCACTTTAGTTCCTCTAATTCTTCATACTCTGTTCTGCTCGGTAAATGCTCTTTCCTCTGTCACTCGATGTTGTCTACAGAATTGCTTGGTTTTGTCTTCAACCGCTTTGATCAGTCATGCATAAATTTTTCATGTGTGCACATCATCATCTTAATATATCTTGTCTCTTATATAGACATCATAGCACATTTAATTTCCATCCTTTAGATTTTGCTACTTAATCTCCATCATTGATTTTTCTTCTTAAACCTTCCTCGATAGTTGTGTTAAAAAAATGTTTTGATATTCTTCATTCGAGCATCCTTGAATTTTCATATTCATTTGATCATCATAAAAAACCTTATCAATTACCTCAAAATAATCAATTTGTCAGCTCATCATCTTAGGTGCTCTTTAATTTCTTTTTATTGCTCACTCAATACTGTGATGTGTCGGAGATCCCTTTCTCGGTTAACAATGTGTTTGGTATACACTATATTTACTTGGTGATCACTGTTACTCAGTGTACATAGAACTCTTCATTTACAAAAAACATAATTTTATTTGTTCCAAATCTTTAACCCATAAAAGATGTTTGTTACCACAATGATAATAAAAACTAGTTGACATCAATGACAATACACTAACTGATTAATGTCTATCATCACATTTTTAACTTAGTTGATCATCAAAAAAATGACTTCAAACATACAATTAGTTGTATTTCATCATTCCTTTCAACCTATCTTCTGCCTTCAATGCATAATGATAAGTATCTTCTACCAATTCAATCTTCAACATACTAATCTCATCGTGGATATTAAATATCATACCATTGATATACCTCACCACCTTTTCCTTAGAAATTTCTCTATGCCCAGACTGAATAGTCAACTTGTAGAACTCCTTGGTATAATCTTCCATAGTCATCTCCTTCTCTTTCAGATTTTTCAATTTCTTAAATAACTCAAGTTCATAGTTGGTAGGAATGAACATAGCCTTTAGCATTATCACCATCAACCTCCACCGATTGATCTCCATCTCACCTTCTTCTTCTCTGTCCCTCTACAACTCTTTCAACCATAAAGCAACGTTCCATTTCAACTTAGTCTATGCCAACCTCACTCTAAGTAGATCTTCAATATCTTCTAGCTCAAAGTAGTCTTCTAACTCACTGATCCAATCAATCAGATCCTCGAGTCTCATTGTACCTGAAAAATTGAACACCTCCATTTGGAATCTTTTACTCAATCGAGCTCTAGATCTCTACAAATGATAATATCTATGTCCTCCATATCTCTCCATCTGATTGGCTCTGTGATCTCCACTAGATCCAACATCTTCAAATTCTTCAGTAGCTTCTTCATAACCATCATCCATTCTCAGACCTCTATGTAATCCAACATTTCTAAAACCTTCTATGATTTCATTTTTCATTACTTCCATCTCTGATCTAAATCTTTCTATTATCCTCACTTCCACCTCCTCAGAAAGATCTGCAATCACCCTAGGGTCCAATCTTCTTGGAGGCATCTCTCCAGATCCTCAAAAACCCTAAGCTCCACAAGAAATGAACCAGCTCAGATACCACTTGATGTATTCAAGCTCGGAGGATCACATAAAGGATTCTCCAGACTTCCAGCCAACAACAATACACCAGCAGAAACTCATCAACACAAATATATAACAACTTATATCAATTCATGTTAATTTTAAGATTCTAGGACATGAACCATGTCGGGCTGTAAGACCATCTTGGTTAGGGCCAAAACAACAAAAGCATCAACAAGATCTCACAAGATCCATCATTCCAATCTACGCTATAGCTAAGTGGAAGAAAACCAAATTTGAACTTGTGCTCATAAGCCTCCAAGCAATCTTCTATTTCTATCTACCCACTTACAACTATCTGCAACACTTTACAAATTTTCAGCTTATCAACTTGTTATTCATGATCTCTGTCCTCCTAAAACATCAACCTAGACTCTCTTTTATACACACTTGCCACAAGTCAACATTAAGAAACACACAACTAATGGTTTATCCATTAGTCATCCTGCAACGGTCATGAAATCTACGTAGGAGAGTGAACCAAACAAGATAAAGGTCCTCACACTCCCCACACACAACCATAAATTAAATGCACTAGTTAGCCATCCCAAGAGATAGCATAAACCCCATCGATGATAAAAAAAATTGAACACAGACCACTCGGTGAGAGGCACAACCGATATGAGCTCCACTGAATAGACACAACCAAGAAACACAAACACCACTCACTAGCCGAGACCGAGAAAACAGCCACTGAGACCGACCCAACAACAACTGAGTCAATAGGTAACCGAGAAATCCTAAAAGAAACTCCAAGGTAGTTACTGACCCAATTACCAAGCTCCCAAGAAATAGATCAACATTAAACCAAAACATGCTTTTTTTGGTGACAAAGAATTGTCAAATATGCCAGGATGCTCCCTCATCACCATTATATTCAGACACCTGTCTACTTTTAATAGAAAGGATAATGGTTTCTTGTCAGAGGTAATTTTCTTATATATGGGAGCCTTCTTTATCTATAGCCATCCCCCATAAAGTAACATGTATTGTTGTCTTGGCCACATCAATCAATATTATAGTGTGTCTAAGGAACTTTTTCCCATCATGTCTCCTTAACATTGATCTAGGTTCCACACAAATAAAAAAAGCTAAATATTTTTCTACTTCCTCTACTTTTGTTATATTTGTGGATTTATTTATTCATAGTTACACAACCTCTAATAGTCCATCTTGTTTGTAAAGGGTTCAAGTTTGTGATAGGCATTATTATAAGTGGCTCTTCTTTCTTTCTTGGGAGTGTATTTATGCCAAATAGTATTTTTCATGAAGTATATCTTCCACTTTCTATAATTTTATTTGAGTCTCCATACAAATTAGATGGTTCCAAAATAACTTGTTCCATGCCACTCTCTTGTTCGGGACATAGTAGTACTAAAACACCTATTATTTTGTGCTTTGTACAAATGATTTCAAGGTTTATAATGAAAATCCATCTATACACATGTACCAATAGATACCTTTAGTATAAAATTGTGATAACTATAAATCTTGTATCTAGTTTTATTTATTTTTAAATATCTAATTGAACCACTCACCGTGGGCCACTAGAAATAAAGAACTTATATTCTCTCAGCCGAATGATTGTCCCAACCATAATTTATTCAGAAGCTATTTACTAATTTTATTTCTTAGGAATGGATGGTTTGTGTTTGTGAATTCCCTTAGATATATCAATTCCATATCTATCATGGTCAAAGTTTAAGAGGTCACTTCAGAGGTGTCTAGAAATAGGGGACATGCATGTGGAGGCTCCACTACTATGATGCTCCAAGTTAATTGTACTTCCTTTTTATCTAATCTTACTATTTTTGCACTTTCTTGCACTGCTCCATTATTTTTCTAGTATCTTCACTCTGTTAAAAAGAAAAACTCCCAAATGCCCATTAGTCCTATAATTTCACTCTCCATGTTTAGTCCCCTATTTATGCTTCCTCTGACCATGGTGAATTATCCCTCTTTACTTGCAAGCATTCTTAAATGTTTTGTGGGGGATTAAATATGTTTAATTTCATGTTGAAGAGGTTTCAAATTCCATAAATATTTTTTTAATATTACGAGTATTGTGTTAAGAAATATTTCTCTTGAACAATGAAGTGCTTCATCTTCTGTAATATGATGAGATTAGAAATAACCAAAAGATATTGAAGAAAGCTCAAGATATGTTTAGTTATTATGATGTGAAGATAGAAACTAATGTTGTAATATGGAAACCAAAGAAGATTTGTGAAGATTCTCACAAGTTAGGAGTGCATTTTCTAGTAATGGGTAGCCATGGGCATGGTCCTTTTCTAATGTAACACTCTATTTAGATCCATCTCTATAATTGTTTATATGCAATGTGTCTACCCATTTAAAATTTATGTTGACCTATGAATAATTGAAAATGTGTAGAACAATCATGGGAAGTGTGAATGATTACAGTTATAAATGATCATGGAGGGACTGTTCAAGATGAATTAATAGAAAAAAGTTGTGATATATGAAAATTCTAGTTTGTAATCCTCTTGTTACACATCTTTAATATTAACACAAGTTACAGATTTGAATTAAGATTATATGTTTTTACTTGTGGAGCTCTCTTTTGTGTTTAGTGATTTTCTTTTTTATGTTGGAGCATTGGTTTTATTTCTATGTTTGATGAATGGTTTGAAATTTTTGTTGATTGTGGATACAATATTTTTTTCCAATTTTGTGAAAACAAAATTGTAAAAAAATTAAGGGAAGGTATTGTTGTGACCTATTCACACCTCGCCCATCTAGGATGTGACCCCTTTCTTTCTCATGTTTTTGGGCCCTTTTGGCTTGCATGGTCTCGGTAGCTTTGGTTCCTATCCCTTAGGGTTCCTCTTGTTCCAATAGAGAAGTGATGAGTTTCACCTAAGTCTTGGGGAAAGTCTAGTTCCCCTACCTTTAAGGTTTTAAGTTTGGGACACTTTCTGATTTTGGGTCCTGATAGATTGAATGTTGTCCAGATGAATTTCAAAGTCTCTTGTGGGAATCTCTTTTCACACAGATAGAAGATGAAGTTGAACATTTGAAGAAGGGGCTAAGTCTTGATCAAAGAACATGACGTATTATGAGAAGTGTAAGGTCATCAAGGTCCAGGTTGGAAGCGGGGAACCATTTTGAAAGTGAGGCCAAGGTAGATTAAAGAAGAAAGGAACATTAAGAAAATATGCTATAACATTTAAGACCCTCTATGAAGCCCACAATATGATCATGAATGGAAAATTAATGTTTCAAAATGATGAAGCATGTGGGAAACTCTATCTACAGATAAAATACATGTGAAGAAGAGAATTGTTCTAAGTCTATAGCCATCATGTGATTCTTGTACCAACTCCACTATGTCATGCAATGCAAAAATCCAACTCACGGGTTTATATTGCTGGAAAAACCTATCAAAGTGTTCACCTAAAATATTTACATGTGCTCCAAGCACATTTTCACCCAAATGGAGGAAACAATAAAAGAATGCAATCAGCTCAGTTTCAGATCGATAAGGAAAACATACACTGCAGAAATACTCAGAAATCCCAACACTATTCAATGAAAAGAGCCCAGGATGGAAATCCAGCACTAAGGAAATTTTCAGTTGAAATCATGAAATTCTCTTCACCATCTTAGGATGCAGTTTCTTCACAAGAGGTAAATTTGATCAAACCATGCTCATCATGTCCTTGTTCTCAATCCATGGTAATATATGTTCATGCACTTAGTACAAAGGATATGTGGGCTTAATAGATTTTGAAATCCCACTAATGTATGACGTCCACTCCCAGAGCGTTATTCAAAGGAAAGGATGCAATTTTTTTAAATTTTTTTTAAATTTTTTTTTTTAATTGCACCCATCATACATGGTCGTAGGGAGATGATTGCAAAAATGTCTGCTAAGGAAAGAGAAGCACGCAGAAACATGTCTAGAGGACGTCGCAAGATTCAGAGTTTGTTGCACATGAGCACAAAAATAGTAAATTTGTGTCAGGATTGGGATAAAGATATATCTCAGTCATGAGATAGCGCTTGCTAGAGCTGCAAAGCACAAAGTTTTCATCCCTGATGGCCTCTATTTGGAAACTACAAAAAAGGATTGAAGTCCAGCTCACGCATGTAATTCACCATCAACAGTCAAGAAGTATTGGTGCAGAGAGAAGAAACGATTCATTCTAAAGGAAAAGATGGACAATTCTATGAAACCCCTCAATGAGTAATTTTTTCAAGAAAGTGTCCACCGTGGATGCCTAAAATTGTCGAGCACAATTCAATGGATACCAAGGAAAGTCAAACAATAAAACAATCCACTTGGTCGTGAAATCCCCGCCTGAAAAAAATGATGGGGTGCAAAATCTACATGGCCATGGAATCCCCGCCTAGCAAAAAATACCCTACCACCGCAAAATTTTGCTCGTGAATGCTGGAGCGCATTTCAATAGAGTTTGGGAACGGTCAATGCATTGAAAAAATCCTTGACAAGAGGAAAAATCTGTCACCAATGCATAATATTGCCTCCAAGAATGATGAAGTGTGATTCAGCGCATGTAGACAAAAGTCAAAGATTAAATAAATCCTCAACTACCCCAAATTCATTCCGGGAACGTTAAAAATATCAGAATCCCAAAATTTTGAAAAAATTGGAAAAGCTTGAGAATTTTAGAAAAGTTAAAACACTTAGAAAAATAAAAAACTTGGAACGTTTCGACAGTCTTGGAAAGTTTCGACGGTCTTAAAAAATAAAATAAAAATTCAAAATCTGAAAATTTTTGAGAAAGGTTGAAAATTCCTTGAAACCAGAAATTTTTGAATAGTTGAAAAAAAAGAAATCTTGGAAAAGTTAAAAATCCAAAATTTTGGAAAATTATGGAAAATGACAAAACTTGAAAACTTGGATAAGATAGGAAAATTTCTCAAAATCCCAAGCTCATGGAAAAATCCAAACAATGAGAGTTTTGGAAAACGTGGATAAAATTGAAAAAAATCCAAAATTTTGGAAGTTTTGGAAAAAGCCAGAAATTTGGAAAATCTTGAGAAAAATCCAAAATTTTGAAAGAAAGGTAATATTTTCAAAATCGTGAGAAAAATCAAAATCTTCAGAAATCTATATATGAAGACTCTCTCATTTTGTCATCACACAAAGTTTGAGAAAATAGGTTGATGAGATATTTTGCAGAAATGAGAGGATTTGACTGAAGATTTTCTTGAAAGTTGAGCTAGATTCTTGAGGAAAGAGAAAATTTCCAAGCAGGAGAAAATTCATTTTTTTTGGAAGGCGTGAAGAATTCAAAATTAAAGTTTCAGAGGAAATTTTTGTTAGTAATAACTGAGAGGGGGGGGGTGAATCAGTGGCCTCAAAAAATTATCCTTCAAACTTAACCACTACTCAATAAATCTCATATTATTATGTCCCTACAAGATGCATTCCATGAAATAGTAATAATGATTAAATGTTTGTCAGTTTTCTCTGTCAATCCAGATTCTTCTTGATTACCGATAAGCAGTATAACTATTTACCAAAACTCAGTAAATAAGCAGAGTATACCGATCAATCAAGAGTTAGCTATGTAAGATGCAAGACAATAAAGAAATGAATCATACACACATAACACATGAATTTTAATGTGGAAACCCTCTTAAGGGAAAAACCAGTGGCACCGATACCCCAAATTTTCACTCTTCGGAAGTGAGCCCTGTTAGGAGCCAACCCTGTTAAAGGTTACAAACACACTATAACATGTGAACTTGTTAGAGGAATTTATTCATAGAGGTTGTCACTTAGTATCGGTCATCTATTACTACCATCCTTGAATCAGCCTCCTTCTTAGACTGTCAATAGGTATCGGGCAAGTATAATGCTACTTTCATGAATCAACCTTTTTGGCACTCCTTGAGATGCACCTCAATATATAGAAGACTGTTAAGTCCTGCTAGTTAAGAGACTTGATGCTTCAATGGTTAAACTGAAACACTATGACCTGTTCATATTGAAACTTGAATTGCAGATTTTTTAGATCTATTTAAGTACATTACCGCTCTAACCAATGTATAAATTCAATCGTTGTGCTCCACACTTTCTGCTCTATGATTCTATGCTCACTGTTCGTCGGTGTCTGCAAAATTCCTTAGCTCTCCTTCAGCTTGTTTGATCAGTACTGTATGAAGTTGTTCTTCATCAGTTTCTCTTTAGCATCCTCTTTTTATCAACTCCCTTTAATCCCTTTTTTTTCACTCCTGAAAATGAATTAAGCTTGTCTCTTATATAGACATAATATTCATTATTTCTTGATTCTTGATTCTTGGCGTGACAAACAATCCAGCCAATCAAATTTAAAGCATAACTCCTAATTTGTCTCATAGGTATCTTCTTGACAACTGTATAAATCAGCTTTAAATCAATCACTTATCTCTGGTCAAATAAAAAAAGTAGACAACTAGTTAAGTCTCTATTTAGCTCTGCCAGCTAGATATTTTGTCATTTTCTGAACTCTCTTTCTTGTCGGTCACCACTGCAGTTAGTTGTCAGTGATAACTAACTGTTCCATTGGTGAGACTCAAGTTAGCTTCGTGATCTCAGTCTGTCGAGCATCATTGGAAATTTACTCATTGGGAAACCTTCTAACTTTGCTCGTCGGGAACTCTATGGTTTTGCTTCGGCAAGCAACATTGTTCTTCTGATCGTCGGGTATCACCGTGACTCTTCATCTTTGCCTTGTCACTTAATGAATACATGAATTTTATGTATTGCTGAAAGCATAACCTTGGTTCCTTTGGTTCTCTAAAGTCTTTGGCATTATGTATATGATCGTATAGATGATATCAAGTTGACATCAATGACAATACAATCCATTAACTGATTTAATGACTTGCATTATCTTCAACTTAACATTATCAAACATTCAATCAGTTACATGTCATCATTTTTTAGTAAGTTGGTGGAAAAAAATATTTTAATTGACGAGAGAGAAATTCAACTTCTAGTGAAAATGATGAATTTTTTTTATCAATATTTTCCCTTTTTTAGGGATTGGTCTATTTTTTTATCTTTTTCCTACATCATTCTTATGTTTTTTGTGTTCTTTTTTTTTTTTTCATTTTGCAGGAATGGCAGAGCCTAAAGGAACAAGCATGTCAAGGAAGCAGTTGATAAAGAATGAATAGAGGAGTTTTTTCCCAGAATCCAAGATTGTTTCAAAGTGGGCAGAGATTGGAGATGCTAGCCTCAGAGGCATGGACATGATAGATTTTTAAATAAGGATGTTTGGATATAAAGCTCATCAACCAACAAACTTGGCCACCCAATTTGTGAACAATGGAATTGTAGCTGCAGCTGGCTTTTCTCCTGCTTTTCAACATTTTGAGCTGATCATGGAATTCAGGAGATAGAATGATCAAATATTCCTATGTAAACATAATTGCATACCTTTCTCCACCAGCAATCATTGAGGCATTTGGAATCCCTTCTTTGAGGAAATTGGTGTTGAAGACGAAGGAGCAGGCACACAGATTTTTTTTCTCTAGGAATTCAATACTGTGTAAACATCATAAATGACAAGTGGTTGAGAAATAAAAAATCCCACCATTAATTTTTTTTGAAGGAGTTAGTTTGGTTGGATTTCCATAATGAATACAATGACTTGATCATAATGCTAGGTAGAATCTTCAGCATGTCATACTCCTATATGTTCGAGTCATGGATTTGGTAATTTGTCGATCAAGAAGTTGAAGATCACAATTACATGGACTGGGATGGAATGATCAGTGACAAACTCAGTGAATAGTTGGTGAACCTTGAGAAATCACATAAGTTTTATATGAGCTCCTATTTCATATACATGTTGGCATTGAATATGAGGTATGAGGGATTGCGGTGTAAGGGAGCAATTAGAAGTGGCACTTCACGGTTGAAAGTTTACAAGTATTACCCTCAATTGCATTTGCAGGACAAAAATGATTATGTACTGGTCAATGATTCCTTCACAATGAAAATTGTGAGAAATTTGTTGAAGAAGTTGCATATGAGATTATTTGAAGGAGCAATGAATCTAGTGGAGGAATACAGAGCCTAGTTTATTCAATTTACCACTTTCTCCTATATTAAAGTGTAGTGATTTTTGGTACAACCATACAAGCTTCCAAGATATCCTAGTGACAAGATGGTTATGTTGGAACCTACTTGACACCTGATAGTTTACGACAAGATTTAGAAATGAAATAAAATTTTGGGAATGGATTTCCCGATTTTCATAGGAGAAGATAAAGATGAAATGTGCCTATGTCTAAAGGTGGCTGAGAGATCCCAAGATGAGTTACACTTCTTCCATTTTCCATTCTACTTATAAAGACTTAAATTTTATCCCTATAAAAAAATCAAATCGATGGCAGGAGTAAGCTATCAACATAGGATGCACCTTGAAGATTTTTGGGCCAATGTTGCAGATGAAAATGAGATAAGGAAAATGATGCACTCCAGATTTCCCTTGAACATCATGAGAGCTTGCAAACTCTTTTACATACCTGATCAAATGTAGGAAGATTCAAATGTGCTTCAGAAAGGGTATAATAAAGAAAAAGAAAGGGTTACTCATCCTTATGGCTGACAAAGAAAGGAGATTTTAGATCTTGATGTTTTGGAAAAATGAGTCCTAGACTTCACAAGATGGTGGATTGAGAGACAACTTGATAGGATGAGTTTACCAAAGGAGGACTGAACATACAAGTTATTAAGGCATCAACCACTATGGTATTAAAGACCAAATAAAACTTCAAGATAAAGGATTGAAGAAGGAGAAATTATTTTAGGGAGTGCAGAGCATAGAAGAGAAAATAGTATTGCTTAGGAAACACACACAAAGAGGAGGTTGGATCTCCATATTGAAGAACCACAATATAAGAGACCAAGAGTCAAGGAGATTCCATCCTCACCTATTCAGACTCCAAGTGTGTAGGAGATAGGTTCTCTTTCCAAACAAAAAGTAGAATCAAGTAGAGGGAGAGCTAAGCAAGGAGAGAAACATGTGATGAGGTAAATTTAGGATAGATTGAGCATCAATACAAATGAGGGGTTTGCACCAGAAAAAAGTGCAAAATAGGATGTTACCACTAAGGAAAGTCTTAGTGTGTTTTTGAAAGGGATAATAGAAGAAGAGATTCCCATAGCTAAAGAGGAGATTCATGAAACAGAGACACCAGCCCCAGAGGTGATTGCAGGAAGTCCTAGAGCTGAGAAAATTGACACAAGAGCAATGTAGGGAGATAAGTAGATGGCATTTTAGAAAGATCAAAGTGCCACTATTCCAGAATGGGTGAGGTAGAGGCTCCAAAGCAGTCAAGAAAAGGGGTTTGACTCGGAAATTTTTTTTTAGGAAATTATGAACACGGTCAAACAATCACTGGAGGAAGGAAAAGCTAAGATGTTTGCAAAGATTGTCAGAGGAGAGTCTGGTTCTAGAACCCTTCAGCTTGAAACACCAATTGTGGACAAGTCAAAGGATCAAATAACTCCAGATGAGTATAACGTGGCCAAGTTTGACTTAGGTCATGCCTCCTAAGAGAAGGTATTAGAGGAACTTGATGATTGTACATAGGAGGTCAAAAACCAGATGAGGAGATTAGAGGATAAATACCAGAGGTAGAAGGGATAGATAAGAGAATTATGTGACTACATTAGCAGTCTAGCTCATCTATTAAGGGAAGAAGGTCCATCTTTTGTTCCTCTTCTGGTTGTTCCAACTAAGGTGGTAGAGAGTATAGATAGAATCAGGAGAAATTATCAAGGGGTAGAAGATTGGATCTAAGGAATCCAAAATGAGGCCCACAAGCATGCTGAGGAATTGGTATGATTTTACAATAGGTCATTGGCCATCCTTTCCATGATTTAGTGCATGGATGAGTCATGGGAGGATGAGCATATATATCAGGATGAGATGATCATGAAATTGCAGGAGTTGATGGAGACACCCATGCATGTACTAGTTGACCATGGGATCGTTAAAGAAGGAGAAGCATATAATTTCACCTAATGGTATGGAGTAGTGCTCATGGAAAAGGAAATGTTTGGACATTTCATTGAGGAATCTGTTGGATTGAAGGGAATAGCTGAGAACATCAAGAAAGAAATATCCAACACGGTCGCATCACTAGTATCAAAAAGGTTGTATGAAAAGGAGATAACTGTAGGAAACCTGAAGAGTAAATTGGATGAATTCTTTGGATTGAATTTCTTCACCAGGAATAATTTCAAGAACTTCTCCACCTTCTTGAATGATATGCACACTGCTCAGGATTTATTGCCAAAATGGGAGGACAACTTGAAAAAAGATGAAATATCTATGGTAGCTTTTGAGTTCAAGCACGAATCAACACCGAGCATCAGTGTAGATGAATTAGAAGTGGTATTGGGAAGATTCTAGGCATTCAAGAAGAGCAGTCAAAGGTAGACCCCATGGTGGCAATGCATTTAGTGTATAGTGGGCATGCTTAGTGGTCATTTACTGTACCCCCACTCTCCTTTTAATCATGCATACATAATGGGTACTTATTACCACTATGGTAGTGGATTCCTTTTTCATTAATGTAGATTCCTTCTTCCTTGACCTAACCTTAATTAGGGCTAAGGTTGCATGGTCTCGGCCATCAGTTAATGTTTGATCCGGGCCACCCATTGCATTCGCGGACATATATAAAGGCCTCACTTCTCATTTGTAAGGAGTGAATTTTGAGATTGTTGCTAAAGATCTACTAAGACAATAAATTTTTCATTGTTGGTTTCATGGTGAATACTTGATGTGTTTTAGTGTTTTCTTGGTTTCATAATTCTCTCATTTAGTTTAGATTTGTTGGATAAAGTTATATGAAGTGTTGTGATTGCAATGATAAATATGATGGTTTTTTGATGAGTTTAGTTGGTTCATACTTTTGACATTTTACTGATTGTAAATCATTTTACAAAGTTAGCCTAAACCTCAATCTTGCACCATATGCTTAACTTATGTCATTCACATACATTGTTCTTCATGATGGTGTCTGTTGTGGTATGAAAATCCTCCACATAGACCTTGAATATTGCACCGGTTCTCATGTAGTTGTAGTATAACTTGGGGAAGTATTTACCATTGCTATCATTTCCCTTAGGAGTAGATTAACATTTTTGAACCCTACTTCCTTTAGCTTTCCACATATTCTAAAAATTCAAAAAAGGTGTTTCATTGCAAATCTTTCTAAAATTGAAAACATAAGGCCCCATGTGATATACAACAAATCACATTTACCACCGAGCTTATCCATGGTAAAGACCTTACACGAAAGGAACCTTGGAGTGACCTATATGATCTTCTCACAATCTTAGCATATACAGAACTTTGATCAAGAGAGGATAAGATACCTTGGTATTTTATTCTTCTGTTTGGTGGGTCATAAAACACAATCAATAGAAACTGGTGCTAGAAGGAGGGCCAAATTCACATAAGTATTATAATATTGTGTATCATGAATCAAGATGGTACTACCGCATAGAGACTTTGTACCTGTCCTTCAGCCAAATCTCAAATTTGAAGTTGACCAAGAAGACATAATTGCAGGATTAAACTCTCTCACCTGGAAAGAAAAGAGAAGTGCACTCGAGTATATGCGAGTCAATTTTTTGTTAGAAGAAGAAGAGAAAGCTCAAAGGATTGAAGAATCTTTTCATAGAGAATTAATCATTCAGCTTCTAGCACCCGTTAGAAGGAATTAAGGAAGATTTCACATACTGGAGTGCATTAACTCATTTTTTCCTGAGGTATATTGAAGAATTTTAAGATCCACTTCTAGAGTGAAACAATTACAAGAATTAAAGTTTGATCCAAAGCCTAGGAGAGGGAAGAAAGAAGAATCTACAAGTCAAAATTCACCAAGTGAAGCTGATCTTGAGAGGTTATTTCAAACTCCACCTCTAGAGCGTTGAGTGCAAGAAACTGCTCAAGCACAAAAAGGATTAAATCAAGGAGGACTTCGACAAGGAGCTACACAAATTCAGAAAATAATAGTTTAGGTAACCATACAAGAAGTTTCTCCTTCAACCATTCAACAATAAAATCCAGAAATGGTCAAACAACCATGGCATCCTCAAAATGTGTCACCTCTCCGGACAATTGTTTCTTATCATAATATGCCAAAGAATCCAGAGCATTTTTGTTCCAAGTTCTTTATTAATGACATCAACTGTACTGCTGATGAACAAATTAGGATTTTTGAAGACGCCCTTCAAAATAGAAATGTTCAAGAAGAGGATGTTTCTTGGATGCTATTTCCCTACTCCCTAGGGGAGGAAACATTTTATTGGTACATCAATCTACCTCCAAATTCAATTTCAACTTGGCAAGAATTGAAGGATTCTTTCCTTGGGAATTTTAGATTGTCAATCACTCCAGCAGAGTTTCATAGATAGTTCATTGTGATAAGAAGGAAAGAACATGAGCCAATTGGTGCCTTCAATAATAGATTTCAGAGGGCCTATTCAAGATTGTGTGATGCCTACTACATGGGTGATGATGCAATGCGACCTATTTACTATTCAGATATGGATTGCTTCACTTCCATGTTTGTCTAGAAGACTCATCAACCTCCTGCTAATTTGATTCAAGCTTATGCAGAGGCTACGAGAGTAAGTTTATAGTCACCAGCAACTACTACTAGAGTGCCAAATTTCTTTGGGAATCCTAATGATTTGAATCAAGGAATGATTAATCACACACCTTCTCTTAATCATGTTCATGTTCCTTATAATCAGTTAGTGCCACATATAGGGGCCCCTATGTCTTAGGTAATGCCAACACAACCTGTATATCTCCAAAACATGATAATTTGACAAGGACTCAAGAATAAAGAGATGAGATGCAAGACCTGATAAAGAAAGTAAAGAATTTGTCCATTGAGTTCATCTACCTAAGAAATCAAAATAATCAATCACAAAATCAAAAAGAAATTACCAATCACATCAAGGTAACAACCAAGGATATCAAGGAAATCCTCCAGCTCACCAAGAGAATCCTCAAGGATATAATCAGGGATACCATGATAATCATTATGGGTACCAAAATAACAATCAAGGTTATCAAGAGAACAATTATGGGCACCATAATAACAACCAAGGACACCAGAGAAGAACATTGAACACAAATCCAAATAATGGTGGTTTTCCCTCACCATTAGATAACCCACCAGCTTCTGAAAACTGACTGGAAGATAAAGTTTTCCTAGCTGAAGTAGCATTGTCCAGATGGTGCATATTACATCAGAAAAATAACCATTTTGAGTTACGATGCCAAGAATTCCAGAGGGCTGCCAACATTTTCAAAGTTGAAGTTAGAAACACTACTGCACCTTAAAATCCCCCACCCATGGGGTATGAGTTGGTTCCTTCACTAACATATGACCAAGTGCTGGTCTTTGTTGATTTCACATTTCCTTTGCTTGATATGCAAGATTACATGCCAATGCCGAATAATAAGAGATTCCCATCGGCATCAGCCAACGGTCCTATAGAGGTGCCCATGTATCAAGTTCCACTAGGAAATCAGCCTTCACATGCATCACCGAATGAACCATTGCATAGGGATGGGTTTTCTTTCCCTTCATTATACAACAATGTCCTAGTGGAGGGAGTAAGTGAAGTTTAAGTATTTGAGTAGACTCTCGAGAATGCCACTCTTAAGATATATCAAAGGAATTATAGAAATCATGAACCCATGAAAACATCAACCCCTCCAAACAAATTTTCCACACCTTTGCATCCCAATTCAAGTAATGTTCTGAGTCCTCTGAGAGACTCACCCAAGTATAAACTCTCAGCTAGTTCACAAAGTGAAAGAAGGCAACCAAAATCAATGAATGCTCCACAAAATGAAAGAGGGAAACTTACTAAACCATCTACCACTCCTCATGAAGAAGAAAGATAAAAAGAAAATCCTCCTAGAGAAGAATTCAAAATTTTGAGCTCTTTCATGCTAGAAGAATTCAAGAAGATCAAAGTTAGTTTGTCATTATATGAATTAATAAAAATCCTAGAGGTTAGAGAAACCTTATTGGGAATTCTAAATGATGTTTCTCTGAGGAAAATTTCCCAAGGTGCATCACATCCACCTAGGAGGACCCCCGACAACCCCCAATCTAGTTTTGTGCATAATACCAATGTTTTTGAGGATGTAAAACTAAATGCATCTGATCTACACTAGAGTCCTCGAAGCTTCATTGGAATGGTACAAAATTTTCCTGATGATTGAAAGGTTATGTCAGACGAATTCAGATCACAAAGTGACCCTGCAGCTAAGGGAAAAGAGATAAATAGAAATACAGATGCTCTGAAAGATCAAAAGATGAATCAGAATAGAGATAATACTTCACACATTATGAAGAATGAAGAATTTAATCCAAGAGAATAGAATCATGTAGTTTTCTATCAAGGAAAAGAGGATCCTTCCCTGTTCCTCATGTCAGTTTGAATATTTGGTAAAATGTTGCATAACTGCTTGATAGATTCTGGTGCATCTGGTAATGTAATGCCCCTGTAGATATGTAAAAAATTGGGATTGATCCCACTAAAAATGGATGAGAAAGTGACATAGCTAGATAAAACTGAAGTCCCAATTGTGGGAGAATTAAATAACATTCATATGAAACTTGCTTCAGATCCACAAATCCAAAGCTACATTGATATATTTGTGGTGGACATTCTAGTAGGATATGTTATTATTTTAAGAAGAGACTGGGCAAGGAAGTTGAATGGATACATAGCTACTAACTTTTCTCATATGTGGCTACCATGGAGAGGAATCCCAAATCAGATTAGGATAGAAAGTATGCTTAGGCTCAGACTGTTTATAATCAAATATGGTGGAGACAATGAGTTTTTGTTCAAGGAAATGACTTTGGGATCATATGTGCCCAAAACTAGAGAAATTTTGATGTTACAAGGTTACAATCAAGGAGGATGTCCATAAGTGATTCCCAGATTTACTAAGGCACATGTTGATAATCCAAAGCCAACTTTGAATGATGGGATATTTGAAAATTTTAAGAACTTTGTCCTAAGGAGTGTGAAGCAAGAAGTCAAATTACATAAAGATGTCCGCATTCAAAACCTGTTGTTACCCAATTGGTGAAAAATTCACAATGCTTTCCACTCAAAAATCTTATGGATAATGTGTAAAGCCACAGTTGCCCAAGTATCAAAGATGGTTCGCCAAACATCGACGACGAGAAATGTTGGAGAAATCATCAATGTTGAAAATTAATTGCACGTGGCAATGTTGGAGCCACGATATAGAGAATTTGAAGAAAATAGAGATCAAATTTTTCAGGAACATATAGAAGAATCTCAAATCAAAACCTCCCATAAATAGATTGACAATGAAGTGTGGACACTATCATTTGATGGATCCAAGTCCAAGAAGGGAAAATGGAGCAGGCATTATGCTGGTAAGTCTGAAAGGAGAAACTTATTTGGTGGCACACAGATTGTAGTTCCCATATACGAAAAAATGTTGTTGAGTATGAATCATTGGTCATTGTATTTCTTCTAGCCATCCAAAAGGGTGCCAAGATCTTGCATGTGTGCGGAGACTTAGACATGGTGGTTGGACAAGTTCGGAAGCAATATGCATGCCATGACAAAAGGTTGGGCCACTACCGCAATAGAGTGTGGGACTTAATTGAAATCTTTGATGCTTTCAACATTAAAAGGATAGGTAGAGAAAATTTGGTGGAAAACTCACTAACCCAATCTGTAAGTTTGTTAGAACCATTGGCCATGGAGTGTGTGAAGATATTGATTGTTGAGCTAACATCAGTACCCTTAGTCCCTGAAAAAGTTACAAATTTCAAGGTATTTGAAGATGATAAGAATATCCTTAATTTTCTAACAAGTTCAAGGGCCTTTGAAGAACAAGTCATCGATGAAGGAGAACAACAACAAGAATAGTTGGAAATGGATGAAATCATGAATTTAAGGACAAAAAGCTTTCCTAAGAGAATGATAGAGTTGGAAAGAATTTTTGATTCTAACAGATTAAGTGCCCTCAAGTACCAGACATCTAATGGAGGTGAATGTGAAATGGTAAATATAGGAATTGAGGAAGATGTTAAGAATGTCTTCATTAGGAAAGTATGTACTCCAGAGGAGAGAGAAATAATCATGAATTTGATGAAGGAATTTCTAGATGTAATTGCATGAGTATATGAAGATCTAAAGACATATGATACATCCATCATCACACATGCAATCCCACTCAATCTAGGTTGTAAACCATTCTGACAGAGATAGAGGGTGATAAATCTGATGTTGGAACCATTGATCTAGAAAGAAGTCAGAAAGATACTTTCTTAAAGGATCATCTTTCCAGTTAGACACTCAACATGGGTCCCTAACCTGGTTCCTGTTAGAAACAAAAATGGGATTATTCATTGATTTCTGAAATCTTAATAGAGCTTCAGAGAAAGATAATTATTTGGTACCATCCCTAGACAAAGTGATACAAGTTATGAATGGGTTTTAGATGATGTCATTTTTAGATGGTTATTCTAGATATAACCAAGTAATGATAGAGGAAGAAGACAGATTGAAAACTGCATTTATAACAAAGTGGGGCACATTTTCTTACAAAAGAATGCCCTTCAGTTTGATCAATATTGGGGCCACCTTCCAGAGGGTCATGGTCTACGCCCTCAAAGATTTGGTTGATAAGTGCATCATAATATACATGGATGGTCTCACTATGTTTTCCAGATGTAGGGAAGACCACATAAATGTTTTGAGAAGAATTTTTCAGAAATGCAGAAGATATGGAATATCATTAAATCTAGAGAAATGCATTTTCGCTATCACCAAAGGAAAATTATTAGGTCACGTGATCTCTAAACATGGAATCTCAATTGAACCTGAGTGCATTGAATCCATCTCCAAGATTGGCCTACCAACTAGCTAGAAAGAATTGAAGTCATTCTTTGGAAAAATCAACTTCACAAGGAAGTTCGTCACCGGATTTGCTGAGATAGTTAAGCCACTGAATGATATGTTGAAGAAGGGTGAGAAAATATATTGGACACCAGCATCAAAAAGGGAAGTCAAAGATATGAAGTAGGCTATTATGGATGCTCCTGTCCTGGTCATCCCAGATTAAACCAAACCATTATACATATATTCCTTTGCTTTAGAAAATAGGTGTGTGGCTATCCTCACTCAAAGATCAGAAGAGAAAGATGAGCATCCTATTGCACTGATGAGTTCCCACTGAAGGATGAAGAATTGAGATACCCAAACATTGAAAAACAAGCCTATGGTTTGGTGAAGGTGATAAATAAATTTAGACATTACATTTTGAGAAGCAAAGTGTACACAATAGTTTCCGGCGACGTAGTAAAAACCTTTTTAATGTAGAATGAGTTAGCAGAAAAAGGAGGAAAATGGATGGCCATCATTCAGTAATATGACATAGAAATACAACTGATGAAACTGGTCTGTGGAAAATCTCTAACACAAATGATCGCTGTGGCTGAAACTGGATTAGTAAAACAAGTGTATGTGCTAGAAGAAGTATCTCTGGATGAATGGTACGATGACATTGTCTACTACTTCTTGTATCATAACTCCCCCTTGCACTTGAATATAGTGAAAAAGAGAGCATTAAGAATAAAAATTCAACATTCTTTGCTTTAGGGAGCTATCTTGTATAGGAAGAATCATGATGGAATCTATCTGAGATGTGTCAATAGGGAAGAAGGACAAATTATTGAGCACTTTCAGAGTAAACTTGGGGCAAGTCATGGAAGAAGTTTGGCTATATCCCATTAAATATCAAGGGAAAGATACTACTAGCCTACATTATTCAAGGATGCTAATGAACATGCAAAAACCTATCACACATGTCAAGTAGTTGTTGTGCGTGAAAGGAATCTTATCATGCCATTACAACCTATTATTGAAGTAGTTCTAAGTGGGGGTTAGAATTTATTGGTCTGATTAATCCACCTTCTTCAGGAAAACATAGGCATATCCTAACTGCTACAGATTATTGCATAGGATGGTCAGAGGCCCAAGTTCTTAAACAATGCACAACTAATGTGGGCATCAAGTTCCTTGAAGAGAACATCATTACTAGGTTTGGATTTCCTCATTCCTTGGTGTGCAAAAATGGTTCCAAATTTACATCTTTGAAGTTTTCTAATTGGGAATTTGACTATGGGATAACATTAAAGTTTTCATCAAAATACTATCCACAAGGAAACAGATTGGCCGAATGAACAAATAAGAATTTGTTGAGCGCCATCAAGAAGTTACTAGACAAGAATCCAAAGGATTGGCACACACAATTAAGATTCGCCCTTTGGGCAGACAGAATCATAATAAAAAATTTCCATAGGGACGTCCCCCTATCAGTTGGTTTATGGGCAGGATCTAGTCTTCCCAATTCAGCTAAGGATCCTGAACTTACAGTTTATGCAAGAGTACATTGAAGGAGAAGATAGAGTGCATACACGTCTAACTCAATTACTACATTTAGATGGGAGAAGAGATCAAACACTAGAAAATTTTTTAAAGCATCAGGGAGTAGTCAAAACATGGTTTCATAGAATGGATAGAATCAAGGATTTTTGGATTACATATTTGGTTATCTGTTGGGACAAGGCCCATGAGAAGAGAGGTGATCATGATAAGTTCAACAATTTGTGGAAGGACCCTTATAAAATTTCTAAAATTCTTGGAGATAATGCATTTAAGATGAAGACTCTGGAATGAGAGGAAGTGTCATTTCCTATCAATGTACAATTCCTAAAGCATTATTTCCAACCTTAGGTTTCATTCTAGAAGCCTTGTACATAGCTAGTCTAGGTTTCCCTTTTATTCTTCATTTTGGTTTCCTTGTTTGTTTTCTTTCCTTTTCGGTTTTATTTTGTAGATTAGAGGGGTCTTTGGTTTTCTTCCCATGTCATTTATTTCTTATTGGTTTTTCTTCCCTTTGTGGTATTTTTCCTTTGCCACAGTTTAGGTTGCTTTGCTTTGTTAGTTTAGGGTTTGTTTACCCTGAGTTTATTTGCTCAGGCGGTTTTGTTTTTCTTTCCCTTGTTTTTGGTTTTTCCAAGCAGCCTAAAGTTTTGTAGTTTTCATTTGTGAGAAGGCATTGTGTGTTTCATAAATTAATCTAGAGGTCCCATGAGTCTTGTTTATTTAATTTCCTAGATAACTATTTTTGAAGATCCTTGGAAGTTGTGGTTGTATTTCTTATGTTTATCTACGGTTTGGAATGCAAACTTAACTTTGTAGGTTAATCATATGATGTGTCTCGACACTTGAACTCTAATATTTCTATATAGTTCACACCTAATCAATTTCTCTGAGTCATTGAAGATACTTTGGGAGAGGTCATGGCTTGTGAAATTTTGAAAATCTTTCTTTAGCACCACTATAATTTCCTAACCCATAGTGGGCTTCACTGCTCATGGGCCAAGTAAAAGGAAAAGAAATGTAATATTAGAAAGAAAGAGAAAAGAAAATAAAATTAAGGTAAAAGGAAAAATAATTAGCTTTGGGAATTTGCGGACATCTCTAAAGGTCTTTGAAATAATAATTCGCCGAAAGTTGAGAAATTTCCATGGGATGACAACAATAACCTCATCAGGGCTATGGACGCCTAAATGGAAGCAAGGTAATGTTGAGGATGCTTTTGGAGTCAAGATAAATGTATAACTCGTCATGAATAATATTGAAATTTCTAAGTGGTCTCATTGAGTGGGAATTAGCGCATTTGCACACACTGATGTAATTAAGGACTAAAGATGTCTTGATCCATTATATGATTCTCCTCCCCTTTCAAATTCATTTTCTTTCTTCATGATGACATAATATTGATTCACCAAGGATTCTGAGTGCAGATTAAGTTTTATCCTTGAAATGTTTTCAACATTTCTCCTATGGAGTCGCCAAATCTTGTGACCTATTCACACCTCGCCCATCTAGGATGGGAGCCCCTTTATTTCTCATATTTTTTGGCCCTTTTGTCTTGCATGGTCTTGGTAGCTTTGGTTCCTATCCCTTAGGGTTCCTCTTGTTCCAATTGAGAAGTGATGAGTTTTACCTAAGTCTTGGGGAAAGTCTAGATCCCCTACCTTTATGGTTTTATGTTTGGGAGAATTTTTGATTTTGGGTCCTGACAGATTGAATGCCGCCCAGAGGAATTTTAGAGTCTCTCATGGGAATCTCTTTGCACACATATAGATGATGAAGTTGAACATTTGAAGAAGGGCCTAAGTGCTGATCAAAGAACATGAAGTATTATGAGAAGTTTAAGGTCATCAGGATCCAGGTTGGAAGCGGGGAAGCATTTTGAAAGTGAGGCCAAGGTAGACTAAATAAGAAAGGAACATTAAGAACATATGCTATAATGTTTAAGACCTTCTATGAAGCGCACAACATGATCATGAATGGAAAAGTAATATTTCAAAATGATGAAGCATGTGGGAAACTCTATCTATAGATAAAATAAATGTGAAGAAGAGAATTTTTCCAAGTCTTTGGCCATCATGTGCTCCTCATACCAACTCCACTATATAATGCAATCTAGATATCCTACTCACGGGCTTATATTGTTGGTAAAACCAATCAAAGTGTTCACCTAAAATATTTACATGCGCTCCAAGCACATTTTCACCCAAATGGATGAAAAAATAAAAGAATGCACTCGGCTCAGTTTTGGATCGATAAGGAAAACATCTATTTTAGAGATACTTAGAAATCCCAAAAATATTCAATGAAAAGAGCCCACAATGGAACTCCAGCACTAAGGAAGTTTCAGTTGAAATCATGAAATGTTCTTCATCATCTCAGAATGCAATTTATTAACAAGAGGGAAATTTGATCAAACCATTTTCATCTCACCCTTGTTCTTAATCCATGGTAATGTATGTTCATACACTCAGTACAAAGGGTATGTGGGCTTAAGAGATTTTGAAATCTTGTCAATGTATGGCATCCACTCCTAGAGCGTTATTCAAAGGAAAGGAAGAAAATTTAAGTTTAAATTTTTTCCTAATTGCACCTAGCATACATGGTCGTAGGGAGATGAATGAAGAAATATCTGCTGAGGAAAGAGAAGCACGCACAAACATGTCTAGAAGACATTACAGGATTTGGAGTTTCTTGAGAATGAGCACCATAATAGTAAATTTGTCTCAAGATTGGGATAAAGATATATCTTAGTCATGAGATAGCACTTACTAGAGCTTAAAAGCACACAGTCTTTGTCCCGATGAGCTCTTCTTGACAACTGCAAAAAAAGGATTGTAGTCTAGCTCATGCATGAAATTCACCATCAACTCCCGAGAAGCACTGGTGCACAAAGAAGAAAAGATTCATCCTAAAGGAAAAGACTATTAGGAATAAGGTGTCTCAACCTTGTATATTTCCTTATGTTTGATATTATTTGTTTTGCAATTAATTGTTTGCAAATAATGTATTTAAGTTTGATATTTGTTCTATCATTTAGTTGAGTGGACATGTTGTGTTTTCACTCCACTTGGAAGATGACAAGGATGATCAAACTTGGTCTAGGTGGATCTAGGCATCCCTTTCTGTGGTAGAGGTTATTTTCCAAATGTTGGCAGTTTGGACAATGTGTAAGGTAATCATGACTAAAACAGTTATGACAGATTCCTATGACGGTCATTAACATTTGTAAGAGATAATTGTGAAAGATTTGATGATGGGTGAAGACATGCAAGACATGTGGTAGCTGATCATGTTGGGTACTATACACTCTTCTACAACTATGGGGTTTGGGGTTCCTATTTTCTCAGAGATTGGTAAAACCCTAATACGACTTCCTTTGGAGTTTCCCTAAAAAGGGAAGCACATGATATAAACATTTTTTAGGGTTGCGAATATATAGAGAAGTTAGTGTATTGTTGGTATGCTGTTCTGCTGCCGGATTTGTCTTCAAGTGTCCATTATCTCCTGAAAGAACTTGCATTGCAAGTGTATTGTAAACAGTAATAGTTTTGATTAATAAATTGTGCAGGTTTTGGAGTGCTGGGGTTTTTTACCAAAAGGTTTTCCCCAGGGTAAATCATTGTGTCATTCTCATTTTTCTATGTATACATGTTATTGCAGAAACATCTAAGTTAATTGTATTAACATTTTGTAATTGATAAGGGTTAAGTCTAAATTTGCAGAATCCTCTTTTGAGGAGTTTAGCTTAGGGAACTATTTTCCGCACACTTTGTTTCCTTTCAAAGATGACCAATTCTTTGAAAGTGCTCAATGAGTAATGTTTACAAGAAAGTGTCCACCATGGACACCTAAAATTGTGAAGTGTAATTTAACGGATTCCAAGGAAAGTTAAACAATAAAAGAATCCACTTGGTCATGAAATCTCCTCACGCACAAAATCATGGGGTGCAGAATACACTTGGTCATGGAATCCCCGCCTAGTAAAAAATCCCATTCCATCCCAAAATGTTGCCCGTGAACAATGGAGCGCATTTCAACAGAGTTGGGGAACAGTCAATGCAATGAAAAAATCCTTGACAAGAGGAAAATCCATCACTAATGCATAATCTCAACTCTAGGAATGGTGGAGCGTGATTCAATGCATATAGAGGAAAGAAAAAGATTAAATAAATCCTCAAATACCCCCAAATTAATTCTAGGAATGTTAAAAATATCAGAATCCCAAAATTTTGAAAAATTAAGAAAATCTTTAGAATTTCAGAAAGTTTCAACGATCTTGGAAAGTTTTGACAGTCTTCAAAATTTGAAAAAATCCAAAATTTGAATTTTTTTTAGAAAGGTTGAAAATTCCTTGAAATTGGAAATTTCTAAATAGGTCAAAAAAATGAAATCTTGGAAAAGTTAAAACTCCAAAACTTTGGAAAATGGCAAAACTTAAAAACTTGGATAAGATTGGAAAATTTATCAAAATCCCAAACTCATGGAAAAATCCAAAAATGAGAATTTTGGGAAACGTGGATAAAATTGAAAAAATCTAAAATTTTGGAAGTTTTGGAAAAAGCCAGAAATTTGAAAAAACTCGAGAAAAATCCAAAATTTTGAAAGAAACGTAAAATTTCCAAAATTGTGAAAAAACTCAAGATCGTGAGAAATCATAAAAGGAGTTTTTTGGATTTAAATGCAATATTAATTAAATATTGAATTCTTATTTAATATCTAATTAATAAACTTTCAAAAAAACAAAAAGGAAGAAAGATGAGGAATTTAAGATTAATTAAATATTAGTTTTTCATATTTAATTAATAGTTTTAAAAAGCGATAAGATAATAAAAAAAATGGAAGATAAAAGGGAGATTAAATCACTTTTTTCTTTAAATTTTGGTGGAAAATTAAATACTGTGATTTATTTCTCAATATTTAAAATGAGAAAATCAAAAGGTTGAATAAAGTCGGGAGACTTCCTCATGAAGTAAAAGTGCTTCAATTGGCAAGTTTTTTCAAAAATGGAGAAAAGTAGAGACAAGTGGCATTTATGGGAAAGAATCTTCGCCTGAGTTGGCAATTTCCTAAATTTAGCTCCTAGTTTTTTAAAGCAACTTTTCAGGGTTTTAGTCTATATATGAAGACTCTCTCTGATTTTGTCATCGCACAAAGTTTGAGAAAACAGGTTGATGAGAGATTTTGAGGAATCAAGAGGATTTGAGTGAAACTTTTCTCGAAAGTTGAGAAAGATTATTGAGGAAAGAGATAATTTCCAAGGAGGAAATTCGCTATTTTCGAAAGGCATGATGAACTCAAGATTAAATTTTCAGAGGAATTTTTTAGTAAGTTGGTGGAAAAATGTGATTTCATGGAGGAGAGATAAATTTGACTTCTCATGGAAAGGATGGATTTTTTTTTGTCAGTTTTTTCCCTTTTTCAGGGATTGGTCTGCTTTTTGTCATTTCCCTACATCATTCTTATGTTTTTTTGTGTTTTTTTTATTTTGTAGGAATGGAAGAGCATAGAGGAACAAGCATGTCAAGGAAGCAGTTGATAAAGAATGAACAGAGGAGTTTTTCCCAGAATCCAATATTCTTTCAAAGTGGGCAGAGATTGGAGACACTAGCCACAGAGGCCTAGACATGACAAAGTTTTACAAAAGGATGTTTAACAACTAACCAATTTGGCCACCCGAATTATGAATAGTGGAATTGTAGCTGCAAGTGGCTTTCCTCTAGGTTTTTAGCATTTTGAGGTAATTGTGGAATGCACCAGGCACTTCAATTCAGGAGATAGAATGATCAAAGATTCTGACAGAAACATCAGTGCATACCTTTTGGTGCAGAAGCACCATCTGTCCACTCTTAAAAAAAAATCATCTTATTAGGGTCTTCAAAGCATTCACACAAGGGCCTCCATGCTTAAGGGTCATCAAGATCATTTCAAGAGTTTTCAATAAGCCACTTTATAAGGCCTAGTCACCCTTGGTGTCTTTATAAACCTTGGGCTTTGAGTATGGTCATTTGGCATGTTTTTATTTTAGTATAGTCTAGGTGTATTCTTAGGATTTTTTATCATGTTTTGTATTAATTATGATCCATAGGATCTTAAACTTAGGTCTTGTTAAGGGAAAGATGCACTTTTGCAAGAAATGCAAAAAGTTGCTCATTGCTAGAAATGTTGTCAAAGCAACTTTTGTAAAAAGTTGCTAAAAATGTTGCAAATGATTCCCAATGGTCAGAAAATTCAAAAATTAGTTAGGTCTTTTGGAAAAAGTCTTCATAAGCCCTTTCAAGTGGCTGGAAGACAAGGATAATGTAATTTTTTTTTTAAATCAATAAAAATTCCCTATTCTTCCTAATTTATGTCTGCAAACTGAATGTGTACGGAATGGTACAGATTGGATGAAATGAATGAGTTAATGAATTTAAATATAGGATGAGTTAAGAATTATATGCAATATTTTTTAATTTTTTCTAAGATCAGGATCAAAATTTATAAGAAAAGCTCTCTAGGGTGCACAGAAACCCTTCCTGGATAGGCATTTTTCAAAGATCATGCCCTAACTTGCATTTCCACCATGGAAATTCATTGTCCCCCAGAGAAATGAAAGTAGGGTCAATGTAATATAGGATTCCAGAGGCTGGGGAGAAGGGGAATGTATGCACTATTTTTACCAACAAGCCCTAGGCCAAGCATCTCTATGTGCTTGGTTGAGGCCAAACAAGATTTAAGTAGCAGCAACACTTCGAGGGTGGAAAAACTCAATCTAATGGTGGATTGTAGTCTATAAGGGGTCCCTTTAACCATTAAAAATAGTTCCTTTTCATAGGATTTTGACTGGTGAAGACTTCTAGAAGAAATCAACCCTTCTAGCCCTAATTAGGCCTCCTGCAGTAGTGAGCATTAGGTACTTTCCTTTCGATTTGGGAGTCTATTCTTTTGGGGTTTGATATAACTTTATAAAGGGTTTTTGGATATAATATTTTTTTGATAGGTCCTTTAGGAATTTTTTAATCTAAGTCCTAAATTTTAGATGATATCAGTTTTTGGTATAGATCATACTGTTGATATTCATGTTTTGTCATTGATGTCAACATATGTTTCTGTGGAAAAGACAAACTTGTTACTTGATTGAATGAAGTGTATGAAAACTGTATAGATGATTCAAAATTATCAAAGTTAGATATATGTAGAAGGATGTGTTTTGAACCTATTCCTAAGTTTGCTTGGCTTCATGATGCATATTGTGGATGTTACAGCTGATTTGGTAAAGATTGGTTTCCAGACTATAACTATGATACTAAAAAGAGAAGGTCTCTGTGTTTTGGGTATATATTTCTGGATAAGATATTTTAGATGAAGTGAACTTACTAGTAGATAACCGACATATGTTGGATTAATGGGTTGAGTTTGATTGTTTCTTTGTTACTGGTGACGTCAGTTGTGGTGTTTATTCTAGAGGAGACCTATTTGGTGGCCAACTTCAGACATGTAGCATATAAAATGAATTGTGAGAATGGATTATGGATCTCAAAGTATAAGTGATGGATTATATTTGATTTTTACTTTTTATAGGTACCCTAGATATCTTGGAAAGGGGTTAAACAATTATTTTTATATTGGAAATCCTTAATTGGCTGACCTAATTGATTATTTGAGTATTAGGAAAGCTTAACAGCTCGTCCTAATGAATTATTGTAAGAGGTTATATATGAGTGATCTTTTCTTTTTAAAATATGTGAGAGAGATTGAAAATAAAAAGAAGCAAAAGTTGGAAGGCTTGTTTGACTGTTAGATGTAGAGAAGAATTGATGAGAAGAGTACTTCATTGGAACTGACCAAGAAAAGACAGTTGCTATCAGATAGTTCACTCGATTGTGTATTTTCTACATACGCTTTTTTAGATTGTGAATCCTTGAGGGTGGATTTAACCTTCTTTAGGAAGTGTTCCTTGGCACTGAGCCTATTATTTCTTTTGACTCCTAGCAAGCTCTATCTTCTAACAGGAACTATGTACTTTAATATTGTAACAAGCTTCTAACAGGGCTAAATATTTTAACAAAGATACTATACTCTCAGTACATTATTTGTGGGTGTTAATTCCCACCAAGGTTTTACATTTAACATGGTTTTCTCAAAAACAAGTATTGTGTTATGGTATTGACATTTACTGTGTTATCATTTACATTTGCAGATTTAGTTTATAAAGTTTAATGTTTAAAAATCTATATCATGACTGATTCACCCGCCTCTCAGTTATCTTCTGGATTTTTATTCCTAAAAATTAGTATAATAGCTTGTGGTTCTTAGAGAGAAATTTTAATAGCTTGAGGTGATCTTGAAGATGGCTTATTATATGAAGGATAGTCTAAAGTTTGATCCTAAAAACTTTGACAGTTGGCAGAACAAGATGAGAACACATTTTCTATGTCTGGGAATTTACTATTGGATGATCACAAAGAAGAATTAAAAGATAGCGATTGAGGATGAATTAGAGAAGGACACTGAAGATGAAAAGAGGATATTTTCATGTAATATGGTTGCAAGGGAATCTTTGATCAGAACACTTTCAGAAGGAGAATTCACTAAAGTAAAGGACTTGGATTCTGCACATGAGATCTGAACAAGATTGGAAGCATTATACATTGGAGATAGGTTTACAAATCAGGCAAAGCTACAAAAATGGAAGACAAAGATGGAATCACTGAAGATGAGAGAAGCTGAGAGCATTAGGTCATATGGATAGAGAATTATTTAAGTAGTTACTGGTATTAGAAACTCTGGAGGTACTTACAGTGAGGAAGAAGTGATTGCAAAGATAGTCAGATCTTTGACACCTGGATATAGAACCAAAGTGCAAGCTATATAGCACATCATACCTTTGACACCGAACTTCAATAGAGAAATATTGATTGGAAAGATAACTACATTTGAGGCTACATAATTGGGAGACATTTTACCTAAATTTGAGTTAGCATTCAAGACGACCATGCATAAGAACAAAAAGACCTTATCTGGAAATGCAAGAACAATCAGCAATGACCTAAGGGAATAACTTGGAGCCTATGTTGATGAATAGGAACAAATACAGGAAGAAGAAATAAATCTAGATGAAGTTGTGGCACTGATTTCTAGAAGAGAAAAGTGAGGTAAGGGAAAATTTGAAGGAAAATTACCTTTAAAATGTTTTTCATGTAACAATATTGGTCATTTTGCATCTAGATGTCCTACAAGAGATCCATAGCACAAACCTAAGTTTTTCAAGTCTAAGTATTCAAAAGACAAGGAATGTTATTATGCTAGTGAGGGTATATCTGATGATGATGATGGTTACTATGATGAAATCATATTTATTGCTATTAAGGATGATGAAACTATGCATGAGGAAAAAGCCTTAGTATCTTGTGTTGAAAAGAAATCTGAATGGGTTATAGATAGTGGTTGTTCACATCATATGACTAGAGAAAAAAACAAGTTTGTAAGTTTTAAAATACATGATGGTGGTGTTGTTAGATTTGGTGACAATACTCCTAAGCTTATTATTGGAGTTGGATCTATTTCTTTGGATGGAAAGACTAACACTAACAATGTATTACTTGTTGATGGACTTAAGCATAATTTGTTGAGTGTTGTATAGTTGGTGGACAAGGGTTATCAATTAAAATTAATTGATGGGAAATTCTCTATGAAAAGTAAAGTAGGAGACCTAATCGCATCTGGTACTAAATCTAGACGTAATGTATTTGAATTGAATACATCTGAAGCTTCTTTTTTTATTGCAAAGGTTGATGATCGTTGGTTATGGCATATAATATTTTTTCATGTTAACTTTGATAACATTATGAAGGCAAGTATGACTAAAGAAGTAAGAGATATACCTAAAATTGTGAAGCCATCTAACACTATGTGTAGAGAGTGTGTTATGGGGACTAAAACTAGAAGTACATTCAAAGGCAAAGCTTATTCAGCAAAAGGGAAGTTCTAGATTTGGTGCATACAGATCTGTGTGGTCCACACGAATAAGATCATACTATGGTGAAAGGTAATTTATACTTTTTGTTGATGATTTTTCTAGGATGATGTGGGTTAAATATTTGAGAGAGAAGTCTGAAGCATTTGACAAGTTAAATTTATTTAAAGAAAAAGTTGAGGATGAATCTGATTTGAAGGTAAAGTGTTTGAGTTCAAAAAGAGTAGGAGAGTTTACATCAAAGCTATTTAATTCATACTGTGAAGAGCATGGAATAATCAGACAGGCATCAACTCCTAG
Organism: Thuja plicata; assembly: GCA_018584345.1. Lineage (NCBI taxonomy): Eukaryota > Viridiplantae > Streptophyta > Pinopsida > Cupressales > Cupressaceae > Thuja > Thuja plicata. The sequence continues at coordinate 127,702 of MU228284.1, read as the reverse complement.
AACTCCACAACAGAATGGGATAGCAAAGCGAAGAAACAAAACTATATTAGATGCTGCAAGAACTATGTTGCTAGAAGGAAATGTGTCACATGTTCACTAGAGAGAAGTAGTTGGCACTGTTGTGTACATATTGAACATAATTTAGGTTAGAGAAGGTACAAGTAAGAATCCTTATGAATTATGGTTTGATCATACACCTACTTTAAAGTATTTCAGAATATTTGGTAGTAAATGATATATTAAGAGAGATGATGAGATAGGCAAGTTTGATGCTTGAAGTGATGAAGGAATTTTTCTTAGTTATTCCTCTAAGAGTAAAGCATACAGATGTTTCAAACTGAGATTGAGAAATTTGATTGAAAGTGCCAATATGAGGATAGATGAAAATTTTCAAATTCAGTAAAGGATGTATTATTATGGTCAGATTACAGAAATGAAAGAGGTTACTGTTGAACCTGAAGAACCTTTGATAATTGACAATGAAATTGAAGATGAATATACTGAAGCTACTGAGATACTAAAGACACCAAGGTATGTTAAGAAGAACCATCCTGAAGATCAAATTATTGGGGATGCAAATAAAGGTGTGATGACTAGATCTAGAGCTAGAGATGAGATCTATTTGATTTCTCAAGTCGAACAAAAGACTACTGATGAAGCATGTAGAGATGAATCTTGGACTAAAGCTATGGAAGAAGAACTTGAACAGATAAAGAAAAACAATACTTTAGAATTGGTTCCAAGACCTAAGAACAAAAATGTGATTGGTACTAAATGGGTTTTCAAAAATAAATGGATGAGGAAGGAACAATGGTAGGAAACAAGGCTAGACTGGCTTGTAAAGGCTATTCACAACAAGAAGGCATAGACTATGTAGAAATTTTTTCTCCTGTTGCTAGATTGGAAGCGTGAGATTATTTCTTACATATGTTGCACATAAAGGCTTTAAGGTTTATCAGATGGATGTGAAGTCAGCATTCTTGAATGGTGATCTAGAAGAATAAGTTTACATTGAGAAACCTAATGGTTTTCCTTTGATAGATGATGAAAACATGATTTTTAGACTGAAGATGGCACTATATGGACTGAAACAGGCACCAAGAGCATGGTATGCAAGACTGGACAAATATCTGCTTTGTCTTGTTTTTAGAAAAGGTAATGCAGATAGTAATTTATATTTGAGAACTGATGAAGATGGAATCTTGATTATAGAAGTTTTTGTTGATGATATCATTTTTAGAGGCAATGATAAAATGAGTAAGAAGTTTACTAAAGAAATGGAGAATGAATATGAGATGTCAATGATTGGTGAAATGAAAATTTTTCTTGGTTTGCAAATTAATTAGAGTAAGAATGACATTTTTATATCTCAGACCAAGTATCTTAAGGAAATGTTGAAACAGTTTGGAATGGAAGATTGTAAACATGTTGGGACACCTATGGTGACTGGACACAAACTGAATAATAATGATAAGAATCAAAGTGTGGTACAAACTAAGTATAGATCAATGATTGGAGGTCTACAATATCTAAATCACACTAGACCAAATATTACACATGTTGTTGAAATTGTGGCTAGATATCAGGTAGATCCTAAAGAGACACATTTATCTGTTGTAAAAAGAATTTTGAGATATTTGAAAGGGAAAATAGAATATGGAATGTGGTGGGTATGTGCACGATCATGGTATGCCAAAACGTGGTGATGTGAAAAGAAGTCCTAATTGGTAGACTTATTAAAAAACAACTATAACTCTCAAAGGGTATAATTTTTTTAAAATCTCCAAGATATGTCACATTCTATGCTTCACCTACCACAATAAAAAAATAAAAATTTCAATTTGATGAGTTTTAAACTAAGTTAAGGTGGTCAGACACGGGAGCTTTTATATTTTGGAAAAGTTTTAGAAGAAAAATCATAATTAATTATTTAATTGGAAACAAATTACAAAAACATATGCATCACATCTAGACGTGAGTCTACTACTTATATATAGAATCTAGTAAAAATCTATTATCATTTTATTGTGTTTAAGGTGGTCAAACATACACCTACTTCTTATCTTTTTAGTCCTGGTTGATAGACTGATTGAAAAATAACTATAACTTTCAAATGGTATAATATTTTTGAAATCTGAAACTTGAGTCACATTCTATGATTTACCTACTATAATAAAAAAATAAAAAATTTTCAATTTGATGAAGTTTAGACTAAGTTAAGGTGGTCAGACATGAGATTTTGTATATTCAAAAACATTTGTATTAGAAAAATCATAATTAATTATTTACTTAAAAAAAAAATTCAAAAAAATATGTGTCACAACCGCACATGAGTCTACTACTTATATCTATAATCTTGTAAAAAAATATTATCATTTGATTGTGTTTAAGGTGGTCAAACATACACCTACTTCTTATATTTTTCCTAAAATTTGCATACTATCACATTGAAATTTGAAATTTTTACCATATAGAATAATTTTTTTTCAAAAAAGGGCTAGTATCTTAGAAACTAAATTCAATTTTCTACAGATTCTCTTCTTACATATTTTTTATATAAGATTGATAATATTTTCAAATTTTTATGTGAAGTTGCCTAACCCTGATTTTCTAAATTTTCATTGCCACTTAAGGACATTTTTGGCATACCATGATCCTGCACATACCCTGGTGTGAAAAAATAGAACATTTTATTTTGCAGGATAATACTGATGCTGATTGGGCAGGTAATGTGGATGATAGCAAGAGTACACATGGTGGTACATTTTTCCTTGGGAACATACTAGTTTCTTGGTTGAGCAAGAAGAAAAGCTGTATTGCTCAATCTACTGCTGAGTTAGAGTATGTTGTTGCTCCTATAAACCTCACAAAAGTTGTTTGGATGAAACAAATACTGAAATACATTGGAATATTTTTTGAAGAACCAATGGTTATCCATTTTGATAACACTAGCATAGTGAATATGTCAAAGAATCTTGTAATGCATTCAAAGACTAAACATATTTCTATTAAGTATCATTTCTTGAGGGAGAAGGTAGTAGATAAAGAGGTTAAACTGGAGTACATTAGCAGAAAGGAACAGATAGCAGATATATTTACTAAACCTTTTCCAAAAGATTCTTTTGAATATCTCAGAGGCATGCTTGGGGTGATGGCCCCTCCCAGTGGTAATTAATTGATGAAGATATGCATCAATCAAGTGGATCTCAGACCTATATCATTCTCTAGATTTGATGTGTGGATCTACTCCTCAGGGGGAGTGATCGTAGGAAAATACTATGGAGTACATCTGGGTGATCTTGCACCTAGTTTATGGACATGAATATTTGAAAAAGATGCACCTTACAGAAGACTACAGATGAGTTATGGCACCCTTTACCATTGCTACCAAAGGGGGAAGGAATCTATGTGAAAATCACTACTATTTTGAGAGATTTGTGTAGAGGATATTAAGAAGATTGTATTAAGAGAGAGTGATTTTTGGGTTGATGGATTTTCACATATGTTTCCATCAATTCCAAAAAGGGATTTTGTTGGATGATATCATTTTTTTGTACTGATCATACTGTTGATAGTCGTGTTTTTTCACTAATGTCAACATATGTTTCTATGGAGAAGACAGACTGGTTACCTAACTAACAAAAGTGTATGGACACTCTATGAAGATTCAAAATGATCAAAGTTGGATATATGTAGAAAGATGTGTGTTGACCTTATTCCTAAGGTTTCTTTGCTTCATGACGCATATTGCGAATGTTACAGTTGATTTGGTGAAGACTGGTTTTTGGACTATAACTGTGATACTGAACAAAGAAGGTCTCTATGTTTTAAATATATCTTTCTGGCGAAGATATTTCAGATGAAGCGAGCATACTGGTAGATATCCAACATATTTTGGAGTAATGGGTTGAGTTTAATTTTTGTTTGGTTACTGGTGACGTCAATTTTGGTATGTATTCTGTAGGAGACCTATTTCGTGGCCGACTTCAGACATGTAGCGTGTAAAATTAATTGTGAGCGTGGATTATAGATCTGGAAGTAGAAGTGATGGATTATATTTGATGTTTATTTGTTATAGGTACCGTGTGTATCTTAGCAAGGGGTTAAAAATTTATTTTTATATTGGAAAGCCTTAATTGGGCAACCTAATTTATTATTTGTGTATTAGGAAAGTGTAACTAGCCAACCTAATGAATTATTGTAAGAGGGTATATATGAGTGATTGTTTCTTTTGAAAAGATGTGAGAGAGATTGAAAATAAAAAGAAGTGAAAGCTACAAGGCTTGTTTGACTGCTGGATGTAGAGAAAAATTGATGAGAATATTACTTCATTGGAACTGACCAAGCAAAGACAGTTTCTATCAGACAATTCATTGGATTGTGTATTTTCTATATACACTTGTTAGGATTGTGAATCCTTGAGGGAGGATTTAACCTTCTTTGGGTAGTGTGCCTTAGTAGTGAGCCTACTATTTATTTTGACTGCTAAGAGGGAATATGTACTGTAATGTTGTAAGAAGATCCTAACAGGGCTAAATCTTTTAATAGGGATACTATACTCTTAGTACATTATTTTTGGGTGCTAATTCTGATGGGGGTTTTACCTTTAACATGGTTTCCTCAACAACAAGTATTGTGTTATGGTGTTGGAATTTCCTATGTTATCATTTACATTTGTAGATTTGGTTTATAAAGTTTAAAGTTTAAAAATCTATATCATAACTAATTCCCCCCCCCTCTCAGTTATCTTGTGGACTGTTATTCTTAACACTAAAAACTCGTTCAATAGGACTACAAGCCAGGAATGCCTAAAGCCAGAATTGTTGTCTGATTTCTTACACATTATTAAGGATTACAAATCATGTCTTGTAGAGACCTTTGAATTTTTTGGAACCTTTCCAGCCCCTAAAACATATAGGTTCCTATTTTATGTTAAAAACAAGTATAAGTTACTTTCTTGAAAGAAGAATTAGTATCCTCTAGGAGGATAGTGTGTCTTGTAGTTTCTGCATGAACCCATTTGAAGGTGTAGAGTACTCTCTTGATCCAATTTTGGTGTAGAGAAGACACCTAAGGCCAAACCATAATAAAGTTTCCTAGTTAGAGGAGAGCTCTGCATCAAGTGGTATCAGAGCATCAAATATCCTTAAGGGAAAAATCAAACCAATACCATGGAAGGAGAAGATGATGGAGGTTTGTCAACAAGGATGACAAATGAAGAGATAGTAAGATACCTTAGAGATAAAAGGAAAAATATTAGGGAAGAGCTTCATAGAAAAAGTGGTGGAAACTATGAAGATGTTGAACAAGGGAGTGATGAAGAACCCCTTGAGAAAGAGGAAGATGAATGTCTTGTAGATCAGAGGCTGCTTATGAAGACTCTAAAATCCATGGAGAGGAGAACCATGAATACCAAGCTTGAGTTGCCTATATAGAATGGGAATATGGACCCAGATGCTGCAATGGATTGGGTGGCTTCCCTAAATACTTTCTTTGATTGTGAAGACATCCCTGAAAACTAGAGGGTGAAGATTGCTAAGTCAAAGCTGAAAGGCTCTGCACTCACATGGTGGAACTTCACTCAAGATGATAGGGTGAATAAAGGAAAGAATCCAGTCACCACATGGAAAAAAATGGTGGCACTACTCAGGGAATCTTCAGTCCCTGAATTTTATGAAGTACAACTTCATAAGAAGATGATGAGTCTAAGACAAAAAGAGATGGATATCTCTACCTATACTAAAGAATTTCATAAATTGGTGATGAAATCCAAGATTGTTAAACTAGAGTGTGTAAAGCTTGCTAGATATATGCAAGAACTAAGAATTTCAATTCAAGATGAACTTAGCTTAACAAGCCCTACCAGTGTAAACTAGTGCTATCAATTGGCATGAAAGGTAGAAGAAAAGTTCAGAAGAAGAAATGAACAGAGTAGTAGGGGAAAAGGTAAGATTGATAGAGATAGAGGAAAATTTTGAGGAAGAGGACATAAAAATAGACCACAAAGAGAAACCAATAAGGAGAACACCCACAGAGAATTCAGTTCAAGAGGTGGATACAGAGGTAGAAGAGGTAATGGCAGAGGTAGAAATGGAGGAAGAAACAATGAACAAATCAAGTGCTATAACTGCAATCAAACAAGCCACTACACCAATAGGTGTCGAGATAGAAATAGACAAAATAACTAAGGTGAAATAAGGGCCAACATAGTGTAAGAAGATGATGTTGAAAGTGTGAGACACTGTACTAGAGAAGAAGGATTATGCCTGATGATGAAGAGGACCGTGATCCAAGCACCAATGCCAGTGGACCCTCCTCAAAGAAAGAATCTCTTTAGAACCAACTGGAAGAGACATGTAAAGGTTAGCAAGTTAGTTATTGATTATGGATCTACTAAAAATCTTATATCTAGGGAGATGGTAGATAAATTAAAATTGGAGAAAGTACCCCACCAAAATCCCTCCCATGTTTCTTGGTTGACAAAAGGACAACAAACCCTTATAAATGAACAAGCTACGGTATATTTTTCCATCAAAGACTATAAGGATAGAGTCCTTTGTGATGTTGTGGATATGGATGTCTGTCACCTTTTGTTAGGATGTCCATCACATTGTGATCTTCAAGCCAAACATGATGGAGTCACAAAAAAATATAAGATTAAGCAGAATAGTCACAAGTTCAATATTCTCCCAAATCCTGATCCTCAACAAGAAAAACCAAAGTAAAAATTAGTCATGCTTGTAGGAGAACAATAAATGATTAGTACTATCAAAGATTTAGAGGTAGGATAATCCTTAGTCCTTAAACCAAAGGAGAAAATAGTGCACAAAGAGGTACCTAAGGAAGTAGATAGTCTACTGCAGAAGTATGAGGGAATAGTTGCATGAGACACACCAGATGAAATCCCACCATTGAGGGACATATGACATCAGATAGATTTCATTCCAGGTGCTTCCCTACCCAACAAAGCTGCATATAAACTCACCCCTAGTCATAATGTAGAAGTCACTAAGCAAATCAGTGAATTGTTGACTAAAGGACTCATACAAAAGATTCTTATCCCTTGTGTAGTCCCAAGTGTTTTGGCCCCTAAGAAGGATGGAAAATGGAGACTATGCAGGTATGTGTAGGATCATGGTATGCCAAACAGGTCCTTAAGTGGCAATGAAAATTTAGAAAATCAGGGTTAGGCAAGTTCACATAAAAATTTGAACAAGGTATCAATCTTATATAAAAAATATGTAAGAAAAGAATCTATAGAAAATTGAATTTAGTTTCTAAGATACTAGCCCTTTTTTCAAAAAAAAAAATTCTATATGGTAAAAATTTGAAATTTTAATGCGGTAGTATGAAAATTTCAAGAAAAAGATAAGAAGTAGGTGTATCTCTGACCACCTTAAACACAATCAAATCATAATATTTTTTTACAAGATTCTAGATATATGTAGTAAACTCATGTCCGGATGTGACACATATTTTTTTGTAATTTTTTTCCAAGTAAATACTTACTTGTGATTTTTCTACTACAACTTTTCTAGAATATACAAAATCTTGTGTCTGACCACCTTAACTTAGTCCAAACTTCATCAAATTGAAAAATAAATCATAGAATGTGACTCAAGTTTTTGATTTAAAAATTTTTATACCATTTTAAAGTTATATTTATTTTTTAATCAGTGTATCAAGTAGGACTAAAAAGATAAGAAGTAGGTGTATGTATGACCACCTTAAACACAATCAGATGATAATATTTTTTTACAAGATTCTAGATATAATTAGTAGACTCATTTCAGGATGTGACACATATTTTTTTGTAATTTTTTTCCAAGTAAATAATTAATTATGATTTTTCTTCTAAAAATTTTCCAAAATATAAAAGCTCTCTTGTATGACCACCTTAACTTACTCTAAAATTCATCAAATTGAATTTTTTTTCCTTTTTTGTTGTGTTAGGTGAAGCATAGAATGTGACATATGTTGGATATTAAAAAAAATGTTCTACAATTTGAAAGTTATAGTTATTTTTCAATCAGTCTACCAATAAGAACTTCTTTTCACATCGCCACTTTTTGGCATACCATGATCCTACACATACCCATGCATGGAATCTAGGGAAATAAAGAAAATAACAATCAAATAAAGATTCCCTATACCAAGAATAAATGATCTACTAGAACAACTTGGAGGAGAATGTTATTTTTCCAATATAGACCTCAAATGAGGCTATCATCAAATAAGGATAAGACCTGGAGATGAGTGGAAAACTACATTTAAAACCAATGAGGGATTATATGAATGGCTTGTAATGCCATTTGGTCTTAGTAATGCTCCTAGCACTTTCATGAGGCTAACAAATGAAGTGCTTCATGATTTCATAGGAAATTTTGTAGTAGTCTACTTGGATGACATTTTTATCTTTAGTAGCACCAAGGAAGAACATATGAGACACTTGGAACAAGTCCTCCAAATATTTCATGAAAATAAACTATCCATAAACCTAGAAAAATGTGCATTCATACAACAAGAGTTGACATTTCTTGGTTTTGTCATCTCCACGGACACTTTGAAGATGTATCCTTAAAAGGTAGAGGCTATCATCAATTAGCCAACAAAAAAAACACTAGGAGAAGCTAGGAGCTTCCATTGATTGGCTACCTTTTATAGGAAATTTTTCAAAAATATCAATCATATTTGTCCACCACTACTTGACACCGTCAAAGGTTGTAGGAAAATCAAATTTCAGTGGATAACCCAAGCAGATGAAGCTTTTGAGAATTTGAAGGGAAGAGTAGCACAATATCCTATCTTGGAACTACCTACCTTCAACAATTTGTTCATAGTAGAGACAAATGCTAGAAATCTAGCCATAGGTGCAGTCCTCAGTCAAGATGGAAGACCGGTGGCTTTCTTCTCTGAAAATTTGAATCGGGCCAAGAAAAAGTATAGTACTTATGACCTAGAAATTTATGCTATTGTTCAAGCCCTTAAGAAATGGAGGCACTACTTACTACCAAAGGAATTTATTCATTTTATAGATTACCATGCATTAATTTTTCTTAACAGTCAATACCTGCAGGCACATTAAATGGGTTGAAAAACTCCAAGCATTCACATTTTCTATAAAGAATAAGAAAGGAACCTCCAACAAAGTTGCAAATTCTCTTAGTAGGATATTTATTTTGGTTGAAGAAATAAAGGTCCAAAGCATGGGAATTGATGCCCCAAGCACCTATACAAGGAAGATGCAGACTTTGGTGAAATCTATAAGATTTTCTTCACTCTCTCAGATGCATATAACACTACTTATTCAAAATATTTATTGTAGAATTGTTTTTTGTTTAAGGGGGGTCAAATTTGTAGTCTGAAATGCTCTATGAGAGAAAATATGACCAGAGAGAAACATTTTGGTACACTATGGGGTCATTTCAGGATTGATAAGACACTTGAACTCATAAGGAGAAACTATCATTGGCCTAAACTACACACTCATGTCTGAAAATTTGTGGAGACATGCATTATTTTTGAAAGAGCCAAAGGAGTTAGGACCAATCAGGGTCTCTATCAACCACTCCCAATTCAAACAAAACCATGGGAGAGTATAAGTATGGAATTTGTCCTAGGACTTCCAAGAACTAAATAGGGATTTGATAGAATCTTTGTTATTATTGAAAAATTTAGTAAAAATGGATCACTTTGTTCGTTGTAAAGTTTCAAATGATGATTCTCATATTGCTAACTTTGTCTTCAAAGAGGTGTTCAGGATTCATGGATAGCCATCATCCATTTTCTTGAACAAAGATGTGAAATTACAAGAGCATTTTTGGAGAACCCTTTGGAAAATGTTGGGGAAAAATTTGTCTTTCATTTTTTCATACCATCCACAAACAGATGGGAAGACTATAGTTGTAAACAGATCACTAGGAAACCTTCTAAGGTGTCTAACCAAACAGTATGGATAGTCTTGGGATGCTATCCTCCCTCAAGAAGAATTTTGTTTGAATGATTTAGTCAAAAGATCAATAGGGAAGACACCATTCCAAGTGAACTATGGACTTCATCAAAGAGGGGTCATGGAGTTGAGAGACTTACCAAGTGACTTTAAAACCAGCACACATGGTGAATAGTTGTCTTCTTGGATCAAACAGATTCATGATAAAGTCAGGGATACATTGAATCAAATCACTACAAAGTAAAAGGAAAAAGAAGATAATAATAAGAGATATGTGACATTCAAAGAAGGAGATCAAGTATGGGCATAACTTAACAAGGAAACGATACCTAGGGGGCACACTAAAATTTTGATGATGAAGATTGGTCCCTATCAGATACTTCATAAATTTTGGGACAATGCTTATGAAATTTCCTTACCCTCAACTATTTCTATTTATCCTATCTTTAACATTTGTGATCTTACTCCTTTTAAGGGTGATGCAGGATCTAATAATTCTTTGTAGGATGATGAAGATACATTGGCAGAAGGGATAAAGGACTTTCCACCAAACCAACCATTAAAGTTGGAAAAGATTCTTGACTCCAAAGTTGTCAAACAAACTAAGAACAAGACCCACACAAACTAATTGGTTAAATGGAAGGGGTTGCCTGACATTGATTTCGCATGGATGAATGAAGAGTGTATTCCCAAGCATGGAACTTTCATTCAACAATTGCTCTCAAGTGGAACTTGAGTTTTCAAAACAATAGAGTATGGTGGAGGAGAACCTTCCCTCCACTCTTAAAAACAATCATCTTATTAGGGTCTTCAAAGGATTCACCCAAGGGCCTCAACGCCCAAGGATCATCAAGATCATTTTGAAGAGTTTTTAATAAGCCACTTTGTAAGGCCTAGTCACCCTTGGTGTCTTTATAAACCTTGGGCTTTGACTATGGTCATTTGGCATGTTTTGAGTTTAGTATATTCTAGGTGTTTTATTAGTATTTTTTATAATGTTTTGCATTAATCTTGATCCCTAGGATCTTAGACTTAGGTCTTGTTAAGGGAAAGATGCACTTTTGCAAGAAATGCAAAAAGTTAGTCATTGCTAGAAATGTTGTCAAAGCAACTTTTGTAAAAAGTTACTAAAAATGTTCTAAATGATGCCTATCAGTAACAACCTTTAAAAATTAGTTGGTTCCATTGGGAAAATTATTCATCAGCCCTTTTAGGTGGGTGGAAGACAAGGATGACGTAATTTGTTTTTGAAATAAATAAAAATTCCCTATTCTTCCTAATTTCTGCCTACAAACTGAACATGTACAGACTAGTATGGATTTGAAGAAACCAATGAGTTGATGAATTTAAATCTAAGATGAGTTAAGAAGTAAATGAAATTTTTTTGAATTTTTTGTAAGATCAGGATCAAAATTTATAAGGAAAACTCTCTCGAGTGCACAGAAACCCTTCCTAGATAAGTAATTTTCAGATATCATGCCCTAACTTGCCTTTCTACCATGGGAATTCCTTGTCTCTAAGGGAAATGAAAGTAGGGTAAATTTATTATAGGATTCCAGAGGCTGGGGAGAAGGGGAATGGATCTACTATTTTTTACCAGCAAGCCCTAGGAAAAGCATCTCTATGTGCTTGGTTCAGGCCAGAGAAGAATGAAGTAGCAGCAGCACTTTGTGGGTGGAAAAACTCAATATAATGGTGGATTTTAGTCTCTAAGGGGTCCCTTTAACCATTACAAATGATTTATGGTCAAAGGAGTTTGACTGGTGAAGACTTCTAGAAGAAGTCAACCCTTCTAGGCCTAATTAGGCCTCCTACAACAGTGAACATTAGGTACTTTCCTTTTTTTGGGTAGTATATTCTTTTGGGGTTTTATATAACTCTCTAAAGGGTGTCTAGATATAATATTTTTTTGATAGGTCCATTAGGTATTTTTTAATCTAAGTCCTAAAAACTTGCTCAATAGGGCTACAAGCGAGGAATGCCTAAAGCCAGAATTGTTGTCTGATTTCTTAGACATTCTTAAGGATTTAAAATCATATTTTGTAGAGACCTTTGAATTGTTTGGAACCTTTCCATCCCCTACAACATATAGGTTCCTATTTTATGTTAAAAACAAGTATAATTTACATTCTTGAAAGAAGAATTAGTATCCTCTAGGAGGATAATGTGTCTTGTAGTTGCTGCAAGAACCCTTTTGAAGGTTTAGAGTACTCTCTTGATTCAATTTGGGTGTAGAGAAGACACCTAAGGCCACACCAAAACAAATTTTCCTAGTTAGGAGAGATCTGCATCACCTTTCTCCACCCACAATCGCTGAGGCATTTGGAATCCCCTCTTCCAGGAAATTGGTGTTGAAGACGATGGAGCAGACACATAGAGTTTTTTTGTAGGAATTCAATACTGTGAAAATGTCATAAATGACAAGTGGTTGAGAAAGAATAGATCCAACCATTTAAAATTGTTGAAGGATTTTGTTTGGTTGGATTTCAACAGGGAATACAACAACTTGATCATAATGCTGAGTAGAATCTTTGGCATGTTGCACTCCTATCTATTTGAGTCACGGATGTGGTACTTTATCAAGCAAGTAGTTGAAGAGCACAATCACATGGACCAGGCTAGAATGATCAGTGACAACCTTAGTGAAGAGTTGGTGAACCTTGAGAAATCATAGAATTTTTACTTGAGCTCCTATGTCATATACATGTTGGTATAGAATACGAGGTATGAGGGACTGCGGTGTAAGAGAGCAATCAGAAGTGGAACTTCATGGCTAAAATTTCATGAGTGTTACCCTTAGTTGTATTTTCAGGCCACATATAATTATCTCCAGATCAATGATGCCTTCATAATGTGAATTGTGAGATATTTGCGGAAGAAGTTGCACATGAGATTATCTGACAGAGCAATGAAGCTAGTGGAGGAATATAGAGCCTAGTTTATTCAATTTCCAACTTTCTCCTATATCAAAGTGCAGGGGTTTTTAGAATAACCATACAAGATTCAAAGATATCCTACTGACAAGATGGTTCTATTTGAACTTACTCAACAACTGATAGTGTACGAAAAGATTCATAAAGGAAAGAAGAAGCTGGGATTGGATTTCCCGATTTTCATAGTAGAAGATAAAGTTGAAATGTGCCTGTGTCTAAAGGAGGCTAAGAGATCCTAGGATGACATACACTTCTTGTATCTGTCATTCTACTTAGGAAGACCAGATTTTTATCCCTATAACAAAATCAAATTGATGGAAGGAGCAAGGTATCAACATAGGACACACCTTGAAGATTTTTGGGCCAATGTTGTAGATGAAAATGATATAAGGAAAAGGATGAGCTCCAGATTTCTCTTGAACATCATCAAAGCTTGAAAACTCTTTAACATACCTGATCAATGGAGGAAGATTCAAATGTGCTTTAGAAAGGGTCTAATCTAGAAAAAGAAAGGGTTACTCATCCCCATGACTTGCAAAGAAAGGAGATTCCAAATCTTGATGTTTTGGCAAAACCAGTCTTGGAATTCACAAGGTGGTGGATTGAGCAACAAATTGATAGGATGAGTGTACCAAAGGATGAGCTATTAGGGCATCAACCACTATGGGATTAAATACCAAAGAAAACTTTAGGAGAAAATATTGAAGGGGAAATTTTGTTAGGGAGCACAAAGCACAGAAGAGAAAAGAGTATTGCTCAAGAAACACACACAAAGAGGAGGTTGGATCTCCATATTTAAGAACCGCAATAGAAGAGACCAAGATTCAAGGATATTCCATCCTCACTTAGTTGGACTTCAAGTGTGCAGGAGATAGGCACTTTTTCTAGACATGAAGTAGAAGCAAGTAGAGGAAGAGCTGAGCAAGGAAAAAAACACCTTATGAGGTCAATTCAGGATAGACTGAGCATAAATAGAAATGAGGTGTTTGCACCAAAAAAAAGTGGGGAACAAGATGTTACCACTGAGGAAAATATTGGTGTGTTTTTCAAAAGGATAATAGAAGAAGAGATTCCCACAGCTAAAGAGGAGATTCCCATAACAAAGATACCAGCCCCAGAGGTGATGGTACAAAGTCCTGGAGCTGAGGAAATTGAAACAAGAGTGGTCCAAGGATAGAAGAAGATGGCAGTTTAGAAAGATCAAGGTGCCATCATTCTAGAATGGGCAAGGAATAGGCTCCAAAGAATTCAGGAAAAGGAGGTTGACTAGGCCATCGAATTGCAGGAAATCATGAACAAGGTTAACCAATCATAGGAGAAAGGAAAAGCTAAGCGGTTTGTGAATATTTTTAGAGGATAGTCTGGGTCCAAAACCCTTCAGTTAGAAACAACGGCCTTGGAAAAATTACATGATAAAATCACTCTAGATGAGTATAACGTGGCTGAGTTTGACTTAGGTCATGCCTCCCGAGAGAAGGTATTGGAGGAACTTCATGATTCTACAGAAGAGGTGAAAAGCAAGATGAGGAGATTAGAGGATAAATACCAGAGGTAGGAGGGAGATATTAGAGCATTATGAAACTACATCAGTGTCTACCTCATCTAGTAAGGGAAGAAGGTCCATGTTTTGTTCCTCTGTCGGTTGTTCCAACTCAGGCAATAGAGAGTATAGATAGAATCAAGATAAATTCTCAAGGGGTGGAGCCTTGTATCAAAGGCATCCAAAATGAGGCCCACAAGCATGCTGAGGAATTGGTATGAGTTTAGGATAGGGCATTGGCCATCCTTTCCTAGATTCAGAGCATGGAGGAATCATGGGAGAATGAGCATATCTATCAAGATGAGATGATCATGGAATTGCAGGAGTTGATGGAGACACCCAGGCATGTACTAGTTGACCATGGGATCGTTAAAGAAGGAGAAGCATATGATTTCGCCCAATTTTATGGAGCAGTGCTCATGGCCAAAGAAATGTTTGGACATTTTATTGAGGAATATTCTCAATTGAAGGGAATAACTAAGAATGTTAAGTAAGAAATCTTCAACACTATCACATCAATGGTATCTAAAAGGTTGTATGAAAAGGAGATAACTGTAGGCAACCTGAAGAGTAAATTGGGGGAATTATTGAGATTGAATTTCTTCACCAAGGATGATTTTGAGAACTTATCCACCTTCTAGAATGATATGCACACTACTCAGGATTCATTTCTAGAATGGGAAGATAGCTTGAAAAAAGATGAAAGAGCTATGGTAGCTTTGGAGTTCAAGCAGAAATCAGCACCGAGCATAAACGTAGATTAATTAGAAGCAGTATTGGGAAGATGCCAGGCATTCAGGTAGAGGGGTTAAAGGTAGACCCCATGGTGGAGATCCATTTAGTGTATAGTGGGCACGCTTAGTGGTCATTTTTTGCACCCCCACTCTCCCTCTGAGCATGCATGCATAATGGGTACTTATTGCCCACTATGGTAGTATATTCCTTTTTGCATTAATATAGATTCCTTCTTCCTTGACCTAACCCTAATTAGGGCTCAGGTGGCATGATCTAGGCCATTGGTTATTTTTTGATCTAGGCCACCCATTGCATTCGAGGACCTATATAAAGGCCTCATTTCTCATTTGTAAGTAGTGAATTTTGAGATTGTTGCTTAAGAGCTACTGAGACAATAAAGTTTTCATTTTTGGTTTCATGGTGAATACTTAATGTGTTTTAGTGCTTTCTTGGTTTCATAATTCCCTCATTAAGTATAGATTTGTTGGATAAAGTTATATTAAGTGTTTTGATTGCAATGATACATATGATGGTGTTTTGATGAGTTCCTTTGGTTCATACTTTAGAAGTTTTACAGATTGTAAATCGATATGTAAAGTTAGCCTGAACCTTATTCTTGCATATCCTTAACTTCTATAATTCGCATACATTGTTCTTCACGATGGTGTCCGTGGTGGTATGAAAATCCTCTGTATAAACTTATAAGATTGCACCGGTTCTTGTGTAGTTGTAGTATAACTTGCTAAATCGAAACCTGATTATTGAAAATTTGTCCACCGAGGTATTGACCATTTTTATCATTTCCCTTAGGAGTAGATTAAAAATTTTGAGCCCTACTTCCTTTTTCTTTCCGCGTATTCTAAAAATTCAAAAAAGGTGTTTCATTGCAAATGTTTAAAACTGAAAATGTAAGGCCCCTTGTGATATTCAGAAAATCACATTTACCACTGAGCTTATCCATTGTCAAGACCTAAGACGAAAGGAACCTTGGAGTGACCTATATGATCTTCTCACAATCTTAGCATATATGGAACTTTGATCAAGAGAGGATAAGATACCTTGGTATTTTGTTCTACTATTTGGTGGGTCATAAAACACACATCAATAGGTATGCTTCCCAATGTTTAGCTTTTATTATTTCCTATATGATATATATAGGATGCACGAATATCAATAAATATTGTGTCAATTATTCCATGTGCTTTATTTTGTT
This sequence comes from Thuja plicata, assembly GCA_018584345.1. Taxonomy (NCBI): domain Eukaryota; kingdom Viridiplantae; phylum Streptophyta; class Pinopsida; order Cupressales; family Cupressaceae; genus Thuja; species Thuja plicata. The sequence continues at coordinate 111,332 of MU228284.1, read as the reverse complement.
GGATCTTATTACAAACTTGCACATGGTAAATCCTTAACAATTTGTTCACATTAATATATAACTAAGTTCGCGTACTTATAAATTCCATTGATATTGGAGAGATGCTCACAAGTACTAGAATTCTTTAATTGTTTTGATAGCATGAAAACATGAGGTTATTTTGTAGACTTTCAAATTTTAGGCGAGTTATGTATTTCACCAACTTTACAACTATATTGTTTATTGCATTTAAAGTTAAAGAAAGACAACTAAGATGATAAATCTAAAACATTATCATAGTCAAATATTCTTGAAAGTCTCTAAACTTTCATTCATTTTTTTCTTATGGGTTATCAAAGATCAAATAAAAGTGATGATAAAAATGATGCCATCCTTTATTTTACTCAAATATTTTGCAACAATCCACGCGACGATTGAAAAGGTGTCAAAAAAATAGAACAAATTGCTTTCAAGCTTTTTCGATTTGTAGTCCATTTTGAAATAGTATTTAACGTTTACAAATGGATGGGAAATCTAGAAAGTAAATCATATACTTTGAAGTGTCTTTTTTAGTGACCATTATGTATTCTCCCATTGATATTGGAGGTCAAACATTGAATACCAACATTTAATATGGCATTTAGTTGTGTCAACTAGTAATTAAAACAAATAGTATACATCACTTATAATTTACCAGAACTCTATGAAAGATTAATATATACTACTTCAAAAGATATTATTCTTCAAATTTTTATTTATTTAAACTATCTATTAGTACTTCTCCTTAGGCTAGTAATATTGCAATTATTTCTCATTTTTTTTGTTATCTAGTGATTAAAAAAAATTGTATAAGCCAATTACAATTTATCAAATTCTATTTTTTTTTTATAAATTTTATAAAATTCTATAATTTACATCCATGTTTCTTAAGATTTTAAATAGTGAGAATTAACTTCTGACTATTTAATTGGCTAAAATAATTAGAATTATTGTTTGATATTGTTGTTAAACATCTACATTACTAATATTTAATATATTAGACAATGAAAAAGGTATCTTAAACATGTTCAATATTCAAAGAAGTAATGTGGAATATCAGCTCCACAAATTTACATTTGCAAAAATGTAGGGTTCTATTAAATTGCCAAAAATTCTATAGAATAATTTAAAAAATGTGCAATAATTTGGATTATGCTATGACACAATTTCACTTACATAGAACCCATTTACATGGTGTTAACATCTTTTAGAGGCAATAAATCCTACTATTTAATCTTGTAATATAATTTTAGAATTTCTTTTATTGTAAAAGTATAAATAATAAAAATATTTTAGTGAATGTGGTCACTTTTGTCAAAAACAAAATGTATTAGATTATATAATAATATTATAATAAATATAATGCATTATTTTTACATCTATATTTAATAAAGATGATATAAAATAATTATATATTATAATATATATAATCTAAAAAATAATATATTTAATAATATTAATATAAATATAACAATTGTATATTATATTTTAATATTATTTTTTATGATATCATCATATTTTAATTATTTATTATATTATATTCTTAAATAAAATAATCTTGCATGTATAATTATCATATAGTTATAATATTATAATTATATGCATAATGCATGATGTAGTATATTTTTAATATTATATACTACATGCATTATAATATATAGGGATTATATGGATTATTATATATATGATATTATATTAATAGATATATTATTAAAATATTTTTTATTGTATTAGCAATAATTATTTTTCAGAAATGTTAGTAAATTAAGAATATTTATTTTAAACATATTTGTATTATTGATCATAAAATTATAGAAATTACACTTAGAATAATTCTTTAATAATTATGATGATACGAATGAAACTATGATTGAAAATATAACTTTTAAAATTAAATTAAGATTAAAATTATAATTATAATTAATTAAGATATACTTAATTAATTTAAAGTAAGATTTAAATTATTTCAAGGGATTTGGAACCCTCATATGAATAACTGTCACAAATAGAGCATAAATTAATGCCAACCCCACAATTTGTGAACAATTAGCTAGAATAAAGTAATAAGACAAAGCACAAGTTACATTGTTACTAGGCCAAAGTCCCTGGAAACAAAATAATGAGATTTTCAAGGCTCCCTAGATCTTGAATAGAAACCAAGGATTTTACTCTGGTCCCTTAACCTGAGCCATAGGTTTTTAAAAGACTCCCATAACCTTACTAAAAGAGAAATACACCACTTCCTTTGTCCTAACATCGTCCACCAACATAAGAGAAGCATCCACCTCAAATGGATAAATAAGGGACAAAAACATTTCACATTTTGAAAACTCTTTAATCTTTCCTGAAAGAATGGTCTCCATCTTGATATGAGACATCTCGACCTCTAGCAAGAAAGGAACTAGAGTTATCTGAACAATTTTCAATAAAAATTCTCTCTCTAAGAAAAAGAAGAGACCCTTAACCAAAACCTAATTCCAAAATTTGTCCTAAACAAGGTCTAGGCAATCCAATTCATGGAAACAAAAAAAATCAAAATCAAAATGGTCATGAAGAAGGAAACAAAAAACATACCCCCAAAAAACAAAACCTCTGGACAACACAAACTCCAACAAAAGTGAATAAGAATGAAATAAAATAACCAAAAAACTTTCATACCACACCAAGAATTGTCAAGCGAGGAAAATAAAACCACTACCACCCTTTCCACTAAAGCTACACAACCAACAATACACAAGATAGAAGATCCTATGAAAAAAATTAGGACAACCATAATATTCCCTTCATCCACAAAAATAACCAACACTGGGGGAGAAAATACCTAAAATAGGGCAGCTCTGAATAGCATATTCATAGGCATAAAACCTAAGCTAGACAGCTTCAACATAAAACCCACAACCAAGGAAACCACCTACAAGGATTAGAGAAACCTAGCTAGGAAGACCATAGCCTGTCTATCCAAGCCCATAGTCCAATAAACATGATTAAAGGAAAACCTGAATGATGCCTTAACACACCTCCAACCAAAGCATCTAATCCTTTAAAAAAAACAAGCCTCCATGGAAGAAACCTAACATGGGAAACAACCCACCAAAAGTAACCAAATTCGCCTAAAGGCATGAAGAAGGGAAGAAAACTCTCATGCCAAGCCCCTTAGGCAAAGCAAGAAATAAGCCCAACAATAGAGGTGCCACAAAACTAAGCACAATAAGAAGGGAATAGAAATCTTGCTAACCAACAACAGCTCAAAGTGGTATCCCAACACAACACACCCAAGGTCAACAGCTTCATCAATTGTGATAAACCTCCACAACCAACAATAAGGCTCCCTAGAGAGAAAAACTCTCTCCTCAACACTAGATAGCTCTCTCATGCATCCACCACTCAATGCCAAAAAAAGTGAAACACCAATAAAGCCTCCCTGAATTTGGCACCACCTCTTTCTTGGGCCAAAGGGAATCCAATGACACCAAGCATAGAACTTCGGATGAACAAGACCAATGAAAATTTAAATGGGTCATCATTTGAATCTTCTTCAACCTCTATAATGCTTGAATGCTAGTGATGCTTGACACTCTATTCAACTCTTTGCCTATCGTGTTCTACCCTTTTAAAAAAAAATCAACTTAGGATGTTACCGAGACTCTTCAATGATTTAATTTTATCCTTGAATATTTAATATGTGGAATCTCCTTTTCTCAAAGATGACCAATTCAACACGTACTTACCTCTACTAGTAATGTCTCAAAAGCTTAGGTTTACTTAGGCTAATTTTAATAATATTAGGTAAACTATAAAAAATATTAATTTCCTACCTACCTTATTATTTGTGGTGATAGTGGACAAATATTTTTTGGTTGGTTGTACTCACCCTTGCACTTCATTGATGCTTATATCATTTGTCTTGTATTTATAATCTGCCTCTTTGTACATTGTATAGTCAATCTCAATGTGATTTATCTTTCATAGTGATATATTCATTCTCTCTATTCGTGAAAGTTGCAAAAATCTTTAATCCTAACTTAGAAGGTTGTAAACTCCAACTAAAGATTCTTGATTTCGAAATGAAATTATTGTTGTTACTATGAATTTATGTAATAAAAAGTTTGTGGATCAACCAATTGCCTCCACAAACCAATAGTGAGAGAGAGAAATAATATGATGGACAACATTGTGTGATTCATAGATAACCTTCAGCTCTCATGGCCTTCCTATAAATTATAGAGTATGTGACTGGCAATCGCACCTGAGTGTGCAATGATTATGCCTTTTTTTCTATGTTATTTTCATTTTTTTCTATTTCTATGGTTTGTCACAATTGTGTAATTATAATATTGAATAGTGATAAGTAGAAATATAATTTTGTAATGTTAGTTGCATTAAATTAATCATATGTTAAGTGGCAATATATATTTTGTATCATATCCCATATATTGAGGTTAAGAAATTGAATAATAAATAATATGTTACCAATTTTTTTTATTTCCAACATCTCTCACATAATAAAAAAAAGGTAAATATAATAAGTTAATATTATCATTCAATGGTGAAAAACCACCTTAGGGCCATTTGTTTATTCTAGTATACTTTTGAAACTAGATGGGCCCATAATGGGATTATAGGAAACACCATCCTAACTCTATCAATTAGGGATAAAGAATTAATTTTTAGATACAATTGTAAAACTAATTCAATACATATATTTACTGAAAATGATACAATGAATACATCAAAAGAAAAATGTAAATCAAAATTGTGTACATAAAATATATAAGCTAATTTACTACATACAAGAAAAAGTAATATGTCATTTGCTAGAAATTTAATTGTAAGTGTAATTCATTAAATGTACTACATACATAAAAATTATTGGAGTACAAAAAAAATCAATTATATTCCACTTTAGTAAAGTTTCAACTGTGTTCATTAAATTCAAATGGATTTCTTTAACCACTAGAAAGGTAAAATATAAATTTACCCACAAAGATACGGTGTATCCATTGCCAACAATCTCATATTTTATTTCCAATTTTTGAAATATGACGTACCCATTGCCCAAAAAAATAGAGCTATTTAAAATATATAAGTTAGCTAAAATCAAAATTTTGGATTTAACTGTATGTTACAAAAAACGCTTATATTTTTAAAAATTCTTGTAAATGTTTTTCTGAGAAGAGATTGTATGTCACTGTTGGCAATAGGACAGTTTGTTTTGTAGTTGAAATTCAAAAATCATTTGCATTTCATAAGGAAGAAGTATACATTTATTACATTTTCCTTTTTTTGTATTTGAAATTGTAAACTATGAAGTGCCAATGAACTTTAATGCAAACTAGATTAACTAATATTTTTAAAGGATTACACTTGGGGCATTTTCTTCATTTGTTATGGGGTCAAAATCATCAAACTAGTAAAGGTGCTCAAGTGTGAAACAAAGAAATCCCCATTTGGAGGTGACAAGATTTATGATGTTTGGGTCCATGTTGGTATTTTCTCCATTACACTTTTTCTTATATGCTCAACTATGGGCATAGATAAACAAGCTCCCTATGGTCCCCACCTTTCTATGACTTATCGTTTCTACATTGTGTTTGAGTTAGATGCAAAATGCAAGTGGTAAATTTGATCATGATAGCAATGGTTCAGCAAAGATGTTATATTGATTTGTGGTTCCCGAAGCAGGTTCTCTAACCACAATTATCCTACTCCATGTATCAGAGAAGAGTATTCTTCTTGAGAGGCTATTAAAGATGGTTGAAACCATATCTTGCTTGGGATATGTTGTACCTCAGTTGGATTGCATATTTCACAAGTATTCAATTCTAAAGTATATGGATCCATATAAAAGTGGGCAAAATTTCTCAGTGATACTAGATGATATGTGATTAGTCCTCTTTCAAGTGTAGTAAGCTTTGTGCAATCAATGTAAAAGATCTTTCTTCTTCATGAATCCTATGAATGTCCACATGTTGAATGAAGTGATCAATTACAATAGTCCTTTGTTGCAACATTTCTACAAATGAGTTGAATAATTATTTAAAAGCATACTAAACATTAAAAAAAAAAAATTATAATTTACATTCAATCTGTAATAATAATTACTTAGCATTTACTTTAAAGTGAAAATCTATTAATTTTTTTTACTGTGTGATTTGAAGAAAATAAATGATATTTAAGTTAAATAAAACAAAATGGAAATGTATCATAATGATGAATGGCAAACTCTTATTTGAAAACAATCCTACATAAAATAAATGTATTAATAACTATTCTTGTAGACATTAATAGCTATTATTGTACTGTGTGATTTCAAGAAAATAAATTATATTTAAGTTAAATAAAACAATATTCAAATGTATCATAATGATAAATGTCAAACTCTTATTTTAACTCAATCTTAAAAAAAAATGTATTAACAACTATTCTTGTAGATGTTTTGTTGAGCATAGTCAGTTTCTCACTATTGGAAACTGTACCGGTTTTTTCCAAAGTTGAAGCATAAATATCAGTAATATTGGATAAATAAGTAGTTCACATTTATTGCCTCTTTTGTTATGAAATATGAATTTATAACTATGCATTTTCAGTTTAGTGTACTTCAAAATAAGTCAATTTAAATAGGTGTCGTGCTTACAATTAAGGTGTAGTGGCTAGAGTAGTATTTGATAATTTTGACAAACACATCTCCTCTTCTTTTCATCGAGCTACATATGGATTTTGTTGCATGCAGGCATATCTTTCAAATGTGAATGTTGGTTGGATGCGGAGGTTCTCAAGCTCTCAAACTCTTGAAATAGCTGTGAATGTAAGGCTTCTCTGTCAATGTTATCAATATCAATTGTAGCTTTTTGAAGTGTAAGCCCTTGTGATTTTTGTATTGTTATGGCCCATGTCATTTTTAAAGGTATCTAGCGGTGCATTCCTCGAATGATTGGGATTATTAGATTATACTTTGGGTTGTTTTTTTCCAAAAGTGGACCCATGTACTTTCAAAATTCAACGACAACAAACAATGGTACTTGAGGTGGTTTTTCTCCATCATTGTATACAATTTCTTTTACCTGTCGAAGTGAACCATTGACAAGCCCATCTTGAACCCATATATTTGCATATAGCATGACCTCCTTACCAATACACAAGAGGATCTTAGATTGAAGTTGTTCTTCTTCTGCATTTGAGCAGGGTAATCCTTTAAGTTGTTCTGAAGTGGATAGTGCTACTGACTTTGCTAAAGATAGCAACATGTGTTTGTTATGCATTAAGACCATTTCATTTGTTGAAAAGAGATGTATGGCTAGGATAAAAAGTGATTGTTTACCTAATGCAATTGATGAATTTGATCTTGACATTAGAAGCTATCAATCTACAATTGTAGGTGTTGCATTTTGTAAATTTGAAAGGAGTGCATGAAATTGAACTTCAATAGGAGTGTTTCCTATTTGGTGGAAAATTTTGTTCATGGTAACAACAATGTTGAAGATGCGCCATAGTGTGCCACCATATGATTTTGAAGCATACATTGGAATGTCTTTAACTGGTGGCAATTGTCCCAAGTCACCAAATAGAACAATAGAATGTCTGCCAAAAGGAATGTGATTCTGAGTTGGCTTGCCGTAGCCTCATGTCAATTTTTTCAAGTAGCTTAGGCCTTATGAAACTCATTTCATCTATTAGAATGTAGAGAATATAGTACATTCTCTCTTGGAAAGTTTCAAGAGCTTTTCCTTGTAGGGGTACCATTTTTTTTATTGGTATTCATAGTGAGGAATGAATTGTTGATGCTTGTATGTTGAATGCTGAGACGCTTGTTGGTGCGAGGAGGAGAAATCAAAGTTGACCACTTGGGGCTAAGTTGATCATCATTGCCATTATTGTTGTAATAATGAGTGACTCTCCTGATGACATGTAACTGATTAAATGTTTGAAGATGTTCATTTGATGATCATGCAAGACATTAAATAATTTAATGTATTTTATTGTCATTGATGTCAAATTAATGTAATTTGTATGGTCATGGAAATACTACCAAACACTTCAAAGAAATGATGAATCAAAGACTATGAGCATCAATAATGCATATAAGTCAATTATTCACCAAGTGACTAAATACACTGATGAAGTGCACCCGACAGTCAGAGTAAAAGAAAAAAGTCACAGTGTTACCCAATGAGCAAATGCATAGCATTACCACTGAGCTGAGTTATAGTATTGCCCGATGAGAAAAACACAGAGTACCCTGACGGACATAAATACAGAACTGCCTAATGGATGGAGATCCCGAAGACAACTGAAGTCACACCGATGGAATAGTCATTTATTACCAATGACTAACTGAAGTGTTGACCAACAGAATAGAGAGTTCAAAAAATGACAATATGCTTAGTTTTCAAGAGCTAAAGATATAGTTAACTAATACTTATCATTATTTTAATCATCCAGATAAAGCCAGAGATAAGTAATTGATTTTAAGTGCCTTTTCTAGTTGGCAATAAGATCTCTGCAAGATCACACTGGAGATTTTTTTTAAATCTATTGGCAAAGATTATTGAACATGCCAAGATCATGAAAGCCAAGAAAAGAGGAAATCATGTCTATAAGAGACAAACCCAATCCATAGTGAATTGTGGAGTGAACAAGAGAGAAGAGGAAAGATGCTAAAGGAAATCTAAAGGAGAAGAAAGTCTTCTTTCAGTTCTGATCAAAAAGCTGAGGAAAGAGATACATTCTACAGACACCGAAAAACACTGAGACAAGCATCATAGAGAAAAACAAGTGTGGAGCATAGGTATACTTGATTTTACTGATCAGAAAGGTAATGGACTTACAATAGATCTAAAAACCTGCAATTGAGTTGTATGTATGAATAGATCATTAGTGTTGCAGTTTAACCATTGAAGCATAAATTCTCTTAACCGAGCAAGACTTAAAAGTCTCTACAACTGAGATACATCCCAAGGAGTATCAAAAAGTTTGATCATGAAAGTAGCATTGGATATGCCCAATACCTATTGACAGGCCAAGTGAGTGTTTGATAAAGGATGGTAACATTAGATTCCCGATACTAGGTGACAAAGTATCTTTTAAATCCTCTAACAAGGTTACACCTAATAGTGTGTTTGTAAACTTTAATAGGGTTGGCTCCTAATAGGGCTCACTCCAGAAGAGTGAAAATTTGGGGTGCCGGTCCTAGTGGTTTTTCCCATAACAGGGTTTACACGTTAAAAATCCATGTGTTATGTGTGTATGCTTGATTTCTTTACTATTTTTCATCTCATATAGTTAATTCTAGATTGATCGATATACTCTGTATTTTTATTGTGTTTTGATAAATAGGTGACTACTTATCGGTAATCATAAGAAAGAAGGTTTACATAGAAATCCAACAAGTAGTAAATTGTTCTAAGTACTTCAAGGCATACATCTTGTAGGACAAAAGATAACTAGAGGCACAATCTGTGGTTACAAGTTTTAAGGGTTGATTTAAGGATTAATTATTGAGGCCATTGATTCACACACCCCCCCCTCTCTCAGTTATTAATAGCAATTGGTATCAGAGCTTGTGTTCTTAGAAGGATGGTTTCAAGACCTAAGCTAAAGATCACAAGATGAACAGATGAGATGTGCCCAAGCTGAACAAAGATAATTTTTCTTCATGGCAGAGAAAAATAAGAATCCACTTATCAGGTATTGGTAATGATGTTACTCAATACTTAGATGTTGAATATGTGTTTCCCACAGGTACACCTATAGTTGAACAATTGAGAGAGAAGCATGAACACAACTGCATTATGATAGAGCTTGCTTCCTCACTCTCCAATGCTAAATTTGAAGATGTCAAAACCTGCAAGACTGCAAAGTAGATGTGGGATAAATTGATGCTTGTACATGGTGTAACACCCAAAAATTGGCACCTTACAATTCTAATCAATTTTGGTGCATTTTCTCATCATCAAAGTCCTATTGTTCTAGGAAAATTCTCCTTCCTAATTGACTTTAATTGACTTGGTCTCAAATGCAGAAAACCTGAATTTGCATAAATCTCACACTATATTTAATTCCTAAATTTTCAAGGTTTATTAGCTAAAAATCCCTATAATTAATTAATTTAAATCTAAAGTTCTAAGTTCTTTAAAATTAAATTAATTCCACCCCCTTTAGCTAATACACATCAAAAGGAATTGAATAATTATTTAGTTATTTGAATGGATTATCGTCAAAAGAATCCCATAATTCCATGTGAAAACTCACTCATGTGGCAATAATTCATTTCTTTAATTAAATAATTCCTCATTTTGTCGCACCTTCCTCCATGGAGATGAAGAGTCAACTGTTTATTTCCAAGAAACTCTTCATCCTCTTTCCAGGTTCTTCTATATTATGGACTTCCTTTCCTTCATTTGAGAGGACAATTTTCAGAGTATCAAAACTATAACGAATTATTGTCTCAATTCTCTCATACTTTCAAGATTTTATTGCATATTTAGTATAATTTCCTGTAGTTTAATGGAATCCTTCATTGCAATTTAGTTTGTTTACTATATAGTAGCTTAATTATGTTATTTCTTTCAAGTTTCTTAGTCTAAAATCTGAATCTCCATTTCTAGATTACAATTGCATCTCTCATATAGAATAATTTCATTTCAATTTTCAATGCTTTTAAATCCTCAATTTTAGAAATGGTCTATGGTTGTTGGCACTCGTTCTGAGAGTAATTAAACACCCCAACTAAATAGGAGGCAACAGGTCGATTCGATCGATATTGTGGAATGAACAATTCATGTTCATCTTTGAAATTCAATGATTGAACAATGACTATGTTGTGTTGTGGCTGATTTAGAGGTCAAAATTCATACACATACATTTTGGCACCCACCGTAGGGTAGGATATTCAATTCCTGGCCTCATATTATATATTTACTGTTGATTCTATTTTATGTCTTTTTTAAATTCACTTTGAGTCAAATATAACTCCACCATTGCATTTGGAATTTCATTTTGGTTTAAAATGACTACAAATACTCCTATACTTGCCCAAAAATTGAATCTGTGGCATCAAACATTTTTCCGTACAGCTCTGTAGTGTAGTTTCGCGTAAAATTTCCCACATATCTGTGTGAAGTTGTGCTTTCATTAGCAATTCCTCACGTGGAGCCTTGTAATTCCTCACGCGGAGCCTTTTTAATTTCTCACATGAAGCCTTGCACTCCCTCGTGCGAAGCCTTGTACTTCCTTGCATGATACTTGGTGACAGTCTCTAGAATTTCACAATTTCTGCAATTACTATAATTGTTCTCCTGATTATTTTCACATGTTGTTTTTATCTCTCTGATTTTTCTAACAATATAAGAGTTGGTTTCAGGTCGCTTGATGAAGACATAAACTTGCTAATAGTTTTCTTGCAGGACGGTTGTCGAAGATCATTTTAAAAATGTTGTGCTTATTTATTGCTTTCATCACATAGTATAAATAGGGCCTTGTTAAAATTTCTTGGGAATCTTGATATAAAAATAGGGGAATAGGCTCTTCATTACATGGAAGTGATTCCTATGGATAAATTTGAGACCCAGACATTGCTAACATGATGGAGACCTAGGGAAGCAAGGAAATTTAATAAACCTTTAGCACGTTCATTTGTTAGGGGATTATGCTCTTCTCTCTTTGAGAGAATCAGAAACCCAAAAGCTTGTGAATTAGTTGGAGGAGAGTTATCTCGGTGATGAATATGTCTTGCATGTTTGGGTAAGGTGAAGAGGTAGAGAAGTATGCTCTTCTCTCTTTGAGAGAATCAGAAAATTAGACCCTTGAATCTGAGCCAAGTTTTGTGTCAACTTTAGAGGGCCTGCCGGAAGTTGAACCTCCAAGAATGACCCAAGTGAGTACACACCTATCGCTGGTGATTCCACCTCACTATAATAAATTATGCTTTTTTGAGTCTAAAGACTCCAAATCCATGGTAACTTCTTTCTCATGATTCTGACTATCATCTTGAGAAATCCTTGTCTGTTGTATTGTGTGGCGCCGCTCCCAGCCCTGCTTGCGAGGGTGTATGAATTTCAAGTGTTGGTGTGGATTTGAGGCCCCAAACCTATATTGGGGACACCAAAGGTTATTTTGAATGGAATCCCACTAAAAAAATTCTTATTTATTTGCCTACCCGGATCACCTCTGAAAGAAGACATAATATGTGTGCGGGGAGGGGGAAGAATCTCTCGCAGAGATTCTCAACATAGGTATGTACCTGGATGATTGAAGTGGTATATGAAACTGGCCCCTGATTTAAGGGTAACCTTCAAACATATATTACTAAGTCCTTGCAAACACCAAAAACACAGGCGCCCTCTCAGGGGTGACACTGCTGTGTGAGGTGCACACATACACATAAGTCAGTGAGGCACATATTTTGTCTTCTCTACCATTTTTTTTTGTAGGGATAACTAAGTGTTTGTTTTGAGTCTTAAACTATCAAATCATGATTAAACAAATACTCCCATGGTTCTGCCAAGTTGCCTTGTCCTTGGTAGAACTATTTGTGACTACTTCTTGCGTCACTATTGCTTGATCAAAACTTTGTGCTTGTTAATGATTGCTTGTCACATTCAAACTGAGATTGCTGATCTGAATTGTGAAAAAACTGTCCTAAATTTAGAAATTATGTTAGAGAAAAATCCTGACTGTGTCTCAAAAACTGAGTTGATCTATTGAAACCTGGAGTTTTCTCACACCAGATTCTAGAAACTGAGCATTTCCTCGCATGAGATTTCATTTTCTTGCACATAGTTAAGAGTTTCCTCACACAAACCAGCACTTTCTCATGTGAATCTATCCTCTAGTGTCCTAAAATAGTGAGTTATTTCTCGTTGACTTATGAGTTTTTTGCCTGATCTAATTTTTGTCTGAGATCCGATTGCCTATTTCCTTGTTGTCTACAATCTGAAATTGATTGTCTCGAGTGGTGAACTAACCGATTCTTGCTCAAACTCATTTTTTCTCTTTGTTCTCTATCCTACCTTTCTATGCTTTTGTACCTTGTGATGCGATAGTCACATCTCAGCTGTTCTAGCCATACTCTCAATGATTCATGCCAGGTGCATTCTACATCTTGGTTGTTATAGCCTTTATCTCCTTTTCACTATTTCTAGAGACAGAGTTCTGAGTTGGATCCTAATTTCTCTCTCATTTCATCTTTGTCTATGACTATTACAACTTGAAGTAGTGACACATTCCCCTTACATAATCTTACAATGTCTAAAAGCAAAGAAGAGATTCTTAGGGAAAATAATATAATTTAAACTTTGGAATCTGAACTCCAACAATTAAAGAAGGAAAAGAATACTTCATTCGATGAATCCTCCTTAAGATCAACTTGTCCTTTTCTATTTGATCATGATTCTCACATCTCTCCACTTTCTTCCAACATGGATAAATCTCAGTATGACAATCCCATCTTTGATCAAGAACAAGTTTATGAGAATCCCAACTTTGATCAAGACCAGATTTATGACCATCCTATCTTTGATCAAGAGCATGTAGAGGAAACTATGATAGAATCAGATGAAATTCTCTTCTATCCACAAAAGAAGGATATTGCAAGTAAAGAAGTGTGTATTTATCCTTTAGAGAGAATCTTTACTGCTTTGGGACAATCTTATCAATTAGCATTGGAGGAACTTATTGAGCATAATCTCATCACATTGCCTCTAGCCACATCATGTGGATTCAGCTTCTTGAGTATCTATTGTGCATATCATCAACATAACAAGCATAAAACTTCATCTTGCATGGATTTGAAACATAAAATCCAAGATCTCATAGATGATGGCATATATCAATTGAAAATCCTAATGGATCATCTAGTGAAGATACTAATCTCAAGCATGATCAATATCAGGAATCCATGTCTAGCAATGGTTCCCATATCACATCTGCTTCCTCCACCATTCCTCCATCTCCTAAATCTCCATCATCTCTATCAAGGATTGAACCTAATGATGACTATGTCTACCCTCAAGGACTACCTCTAAAAGAGATCCAAGTTAATCCGCATACGACTGCAAGTCCTTCTTAGGCTTCAAAGATCATCGACCTAAAGCTTCCATGTGCTTCAATGCTTATCATGCCTACTCAAAATGATACTCCATTAGCCTTTCAAGAATCCCTCATGCATATCAAAACTCCCACCTCATCCATAGAAGTGGCTCCATGTCAAGAGGGAAATCCAATGTGTAAAGAAACAAATATCAGCAACGATCAAGATCAAGACACCATCCATCCTTATCCAATGGTTGACCAAAGTCACACATCTCAAGAGTCTCATGATGATCCTTCAATCCCATTCCATTTCTCCCTAGAAGAAACTCTTACATCTCCTATATCTTATCCATCTCCCAAGCAAGATCAAGATATCCTTTCCACCATCTCTAATGAACCTATTGAAAATCAAGAGAAAGGTATCCTGTGTACACCATCTAAAGATCCTTGTCAAGATCAGAGCATCCCTTCATCTCCTTTTCATGCTCCTCCATATCTACCTCAAGAAAACATTGTTCCTCCAAATCCCTTGCAGAAAAATAAATCCCCTGAAGCTTCAGCTGCTCCTATCAAAATTGCTCCTATCAAAGCTACTCATGCACCTATTGATATAAAGGTGAATTCAAAAGAGAAGAGCCTTGGTCATGTAGGTCACTCTAAATATTTTGGTATCCCCTCCACACATTATATCCCTCCACTTAAATGTAAGCATCAGTCTTCTCCATCTTCCAAATCCATCCTTGGTCCCTACATCTCAAAGCTGAGAGTGTCAAACCTTTCATCTATATTGGGTCCTTATGTCCCCCCATCTGCCATGCCTATCAATACTAGCTTGTCATCCACTTACCCTATCCCCTATCAAGATCAACAAAGACATACATCTTTGAAAGCTCCCTATCAACTCCTTTATATGAACCAGTCATATAGGCCCTATTCATCCACAATTCCTAAGTCTTTTGGAAGCAATCTAGATGTGCAATGAAAAAATCAAAAATACAAGAATCCACTTACATATGAATATCACTATGTCCCATCTAATTGGCATGTGACTACAAATAAAAATGAAATATTCAAGAGACCACATAGGTCCACCGAGAAAAGAACCAAATCAAACAAAATATGAGTTCCTAAATCCATTATGAAAGAATTGTGTTCTAAATCATCTGATACAAATGGAAAATCAAAAGTTATGTGGATTCCCAAGTCTATCTTAAAAGACTTAAACAAAAAGGAAAAGTTAGAGTTGGCATCCAAGCTTCCAAAGGCTTCCACTTCATCTTCTTTCACACATTGTCCATCTTCCAACTCTATTTTGGGTCCTCATGTCCCAAAATCCATTACCTTGAATACTTCCTCCATCTTGGGTCCTTATGTACCAAGATCCCTACTCATTCATACATAAAAACTCAATCCATACACTACCCTTCAAAGAGTGTGTTGATTTTGATCTTGTCATCTACTCTCCTTCCATATTGGGTCCTTACATTCCTTCTATTTCTCTCATCTAGTCCACCGCATAAATCCTTGGCTATCATCTTCCTTATCCTTCATTTCATCACCCTATCAACATCTTTGAGCATACTTTCAGTGGCCTTGGCCTATTATAGCATATCATTCAGAGGAGCACTATCCAAAGAGAAAGAAGCTTAAATTCCTCCCTAAATCAAAAAGTACAAAAAAAAAGTGCCTTGGTGAAAACCTGGTAAACAGGCACCTTGGTAGCAAAAGTAAAGATAAATAAATCTGTCCTATGGTGAAAACCACTTCTTGTCATGCCTTTGATAAGTACCATGATGAAAACCTGGCAAACAAGCATCATGCATAATTCCTCCTACTTGCACTCCTCACTTGGGGGAAAGCTCCTTCCATGTCATCTTCTCCCATCATATCTTACATCCAGCTAGCTTGTGAACATCCATGTTCCTTCTACTAATCTTTGACAAGGTTGAGCCTATCCATGAGCATCATGTATCCTGACATTCATGATCCCTTCCATCAGCCTATTTAATTTCTCTCATGCATGATATCCTATTGTGATCTTTCTTATCCCAAGCCTATCCTTTCTATCTCTGTGCATTCCTATCATAATCCAAAACATGCACTTATACCTCCATCAACCTTTAACCTGATCATAGCTATATCCTATCCTATGAAATTGACCCCTTGGTCTTGATCAAAATTGAAAAAACAAGTTCTTAGAAGTCTCTTGACATGTCCACTCTTTTGGACCACATACTTTTCATGACATCAGGTCATTACCCTAAATGTTATACAACATCGTTCCATGATCCTACATTGCTATATTTATTTTTCCCTAGCTTGGGTAATCTTGAAGAGACTGTCCTTGAGGGTTAAATTCACCCCCTTCATCCATCATTGGCTATTCGTCTCATACATCAGCTTTCTAATCCATCTGTAATGTCCTACACCTTGCTAGACAATGGGGAGCAATTCAAAAATAAGGATCTAACAGATTTATGCACTAAGTTTAGAATTATTCAGCACTGTTCTTCTATCTATTATCCCTAGAGTAATGGATAGGTGAAAGCTTCAAATAAGACTATTTTGATGATCTTACGCCGCACAATACACAAATATGGATGAGACTAGCATCTCCAAATTAATTCAACTTTATGGGCTTACCACACCAGAATACGGACACCAATAAGGGCCACAACCTTTGCTCTAGTTTATGGTGCAGATGCAGTGCTTCCTATTGAGGTTGAGATTCCTACCTTGTGAGTCTCTCTGAAGGGCCTCATTACTGATGTTTATATCAGAATATCTCGGCTTCAAGAGCTAGACCTACTGGATGAACTTTGGAAAGTGGCATTCGATCATCTCTGAGCATATCAGAAGAGAATATCTAAAAGATACAACAAGAAGGTCAGACCAAGGGAATTCCAAATGGGTGATCTCGTCCTGAGAGAGAACCCCAAGAATCAACAGTAGCGGGTCCAGAAAGGAAAATTTGAACAAAATTGGCTTAGTCCATATGTTATCACTACAGTATTTGGGTCTAGCGCTTACCATCTCTCTACCACAGAGGGGGAACAGCTCCAAGAGCCTATCAACACTCTTCATCTAAAGAAGTTCTACAGTTGTGATGTCTTCTGAATGCTCATGTACATACTCTATTTAGAAAAAATCCTAAAAATGGCAAAATGTCTTGAAAAAATTATCATCTTAGTGAAAACCTGGCAAACAGCGCTTTGATGTATCTATTATCCTAGTGAAAACTTGGTAAACAGGCACCTTAATAATACCAAAAAAATAAAAAAAATAAAAAATACAAAAAAATAAAAAAATAAAAAATACAAAAAAATGAGAAAAAGAGGAAAAATGTGTCATTGATGAAAACTTGGTAAATAGGCATCATGGTAGCAAAAATAGAATTTCTGCCAAGATGGTGAAAACCTGGTAAACAGGCACCTCTTGTTTTGCAATGCTCTATCTATCACGGCATCCCTTGGCTTTCTTGCAATTTGCTCTCTTTCTTTCCTACTTTAGCTTACTCTCTCATGCATTCGCTCTTAGTTTTTTTTTGAGATCTTTTCTCAACTTAACATGGATTGAAACTGGTCACACTAAAGGCATCTTCCTTGTCTAGGGGGCATTGTCCTATCTTTTGGAGTCTCTCTCCTCTTCGCATCAGTCACTAGTGGTTCTCATTGAGTCTGCCTGCTGATGCCTAGATCTCATGCTGATCTTTATACTTGAGAATATTTTTCACTTCAGTCACCAGTGATTCTCACTGTGTCTTCCTACTGTCACTATACTACTGAGATTTCTCACATCAACTCACTATCTGCATATTTGATATCAATCCGTTACAGTACTTGGGGGCATGTCTCCCCACTTTGATCGCATCTTCAATTTACACTCGAGTCAGTAATCTTGTCAATTCTAAAGGACAACTATCTACTGGGACAAATTGGTGTTTCTCAACACCCCAATCAAATAGTGTTTTTTAACACTCTCTTTGGACACATCTGTGTTTTTCAACACACATCGGACATCGCAATGTAAACACCTCTCTATAGCAATCAAACACATCGCACTCACAAGCACAATGATGTTTTTCAACACCCTAAAACACATGCACATTCGTAAAACTTTGAAACATGCTGAGCTATGATTGAATCTTTCTTTGTATGTTGTTTGTTCTCATGAATTTCATTGATATTTTATTTTGTCTACTTCTTGTTGGTGTAGTCTCGATGATCCAAAAATATCAAATAAACATGGTGTATGTGATAAGAGCTCCCGCACTAAGGTGGAAAAGCCTTACATCCCTCGATTGTGTTTATTTGTATGCCATGGTGAGGTTGGTACTATCTCCTTGATTTTTATTGCTTTGTTTGTTTACTTGTGTACTCTTACAATATCAAACTGGAAACAATGTTCAGGTCATCTTGTCTTTTGTGCCCTGGTGCTTATGTTCATTTCCTACATTTTATCTGATGAAAATCATATTCATATTCTTATGGTTGCAGTGGCACCAGTAAGGATTGTATTGACTCCGATGTTCCAAAAATACTCGATGATGATAATTATGCAATGAGTCCAACAACCAAGTCCTAGGGTTGCATTTAGCTTAGGCTTGGATTCGCATTTTAAGCTTGCATAGCGAAAGTTTTGGTGTTCTCTTCATTGTCTTCTTATTCTTTGAAGGTCCTCATCTTTTGTCCTGGATTCATCATGACTACACAAGTGTTTGATCCTCACTCTCTATCTTCATCTATATGCTCAATCCATTTTTCGTGATTGAAATCAAAATCTAACACTTCTATATAGCTCAAAATTACATTTTAATCTTTGGGACCGATGGGCTCCAACACTTGTGCAATCAACTTTCTGACTTCACTTTCTTGTCAGAATCATCTCTTGTCATCATTTTCTCGACTTCTGCAATCTTTTCATGAAAGTCAAATCTAGTCAATTCTGGTGAAACTTGGTCAACAATGGTCAAACCTAGTCAATAGGAGCTCCCGATCGCTCTAAATTGATTCTTTCCTCTCTTGATCTATCTTTGAATTCCTCTGGATCTTTGATCTTACTTCTATCTACAATATTTTACTATCAATCATCTTTCTGTTGTGTTATCTTTCGATTTCACTCCCGAGGGGGCAGGATGATTGCATCATTGAATCTTTTCGCATCATTCTCGAATTAGTCTGATCTAAATCAAAGTCCCAATTGCTAGGGGCATCTCATCACTTGGGGCATATTCATTATTTTGTACCTTATAGTCAGAATTAGATATTCCATGATCTTGAATCTCTAGGGGCATCTTTGTTAGAAATATGAAATGCCCTATTCTCCCAAGAACACCTGCATGCATAACCTGTTACAAGAATGAAGCAAAGACAGAAGAGAAGAAGCTATGGCAGCCAAAAAGCTAGAGACATGATATCCATATTGAAAGAAAAGAATTTCTATTATCAAAAAAAATTGAATACAATACAATCTCCTTAATAAAATGTAAAGAGGTGAATCCTTATAAAAGGAATCATGAAACCCTAAAAGGGAAAACCTAAGGTTAGCTAAAGCAAATTAGAGTGAATAGGTGAGTTAGTAATTAGATCATAATGATTTAATTAATAACCTGATAGACTATTACTATAACACCCCCCCTTAATATAAGCTTAGGGAGAAGCAAAACCTAGGAAACTACTGCAAAAAGCAGGAAAGATGGGTCCTGGTTACAAGGCCTGATCAGGTACCCAAGTAAAAAAAATAAACTAGATAAAGGAAACTGAGCCTTCAATCTAGGGAAAAGATGTCCCAGAGAAAGGAAAAAGAAAGAGTAAGAAGCATCTCTAAAGCATGTACCTATAAACTCTGTCAGGATAAACTGCTGGAACCCCCATTGAAGTGCATGACTAGGTAGAGAAGACATTGTCCGAAGAGCTGATCAATCGAACCATGGAAGTAATAGAACCAACAGGTGGACCCCCCCATAATGCTAAATAGGGAGAGGTGACAGGAACACCGAAATACAATGATAGAAACATCTGCAGAAAGAAGAACCAGGAACACCAACAGTGCAACAGAAGTACAAACACGGGATAAAGGGTGGTGTCACTGACACACAGCATGGGCTAATGTCATGGAAGGTATGCTCACTTGACAAAGGTGGATGAGCACAATATAGCATAACATCATAACCCCCCATGGCACTTTATAACTGAGTGCAAGTACAAAAAATACACAAGGTGCACAAGATCCTAGATATGCAGAAGTAGGCACTTTATCTCAATGCATTTATAGAAAAAAGATGCAACAGAAGAGAAGCAACAAGCTCAGAAGTCAGAAAGAAGAGTGAGTCAAAAGAATAGTAGAAGAGATCCCAAGACCTATAAAACTTAAGTAACCCGCCAGAGTGTAAAAAATCAAATCTCAGATGAGAGAGAACCTAGAGCAAAATCTGGAAAAAAGACCCCTGCAACTGAATAGTTCACTGAACCAACTTTCCGACGATATCTGGTTTGCCAAAAATAGAGTTTGGATGAGCTAGATAGGGCACCCAAAAGGCAAAAAAAGAAACATCAGACTTTGACAAAAAAAAAATACAGTCAAAATAGTAGAACCCAAAACCCCAACCTCTATCATCAGAAAGTGCTCAGAAAGAGCTTTTCGACAGTATATGGAAGTTGGAAAAAGACCCCTGTATGCTCAAGATAGAGAAAAAATAGTTCGGGAGGGTCAGAAAGTCCTCAAAAACCAAGGGTTAGGCCCCTGGGGCTAAAAAACTTTGGCCCTCAGTTGCATGGCCCATGCAGGGGCTAAATTGGAGCCCCTGATCGCTGATAGGACCACTGCAGGGCTAAAAAAAGGTCGCGGGGCTTAAAACACCTACTAGGCGGTGGTGTAGCCGGGCGACAGGGGCTGTGAAGGGCGATGGAGGTCGGAGGAGCCTGAGGCCAGCGGCGGCGTGCAGACCAGGGGCAGTGCGCGGGCGGACCAGGAGTGGTGCGTGGGTGGCGCAGTGGCGGCACACCCTAAAAACCATTGACTGTGTAATAAAAATACATAAAAATAATTAATAATTGTTTTTTTTTTAATTTTTGCATCGAAAAATGTGCCCGTATATCCCTAGAAGGCCAAGAAATTTCTCCCAGATGCTCTGGTATCCAAATCAAATGTGCTTTATATGGATTCTAAAGTTTTTGGGCCTTCCGGATGCAATCATGAGGTCGGTTTTGGTCCAAAGTGCTCCAAAAAATAAAGACCCTCAAATCTAATAAAAAAAATAGAAAAGACTAAAAAAATTCAAACCCTCACTTGCTTCAACAAAATATGAACAACCAGCTATAGGATGGCTCTGATACCATGTTAGATATAGGAAATGCCCTATTCTCCCAAGAACACCTGCATGCATAACCTATTACAAGAATGAAGTAAAGACAGAAGAGAAGAAGCTATGGTGGCCAAAAAGCCAGAGACATGATATCTATGTTGAAAGAAAAGAATTTCTATTATCAACAAAAACTAAATACAATACAATCTCCTTAATGAAATGCAAAGAGGTGAATCCTTATAAAAGGAATCACGAAACCCTAAAAGAGAAAACCTAAGGTTAGCTAAAGCAAACTAAAGTGAATAGGTGAGTTAGTTATTAGATCATAATGATTTAATTAATAACCCAATAGACTATTCCTCTAACAATCTTGATGTCTCGCATCTTGTCATCTATCTTTCTAGGTATCTGAGCAATCAAACTCTGATCCTCAAGGATTATGCTTCATTCTGGAGATAGTCCTAAAAATCTCTATTGACTATCTTTTGGGATAGGTATCAGGGCAATCTAACCCTGACTCCTGAAGGTTGAGCCTCATTCTAGGGACAGTCTTGTGAAAGATATCAATCTGACCAATGTCTGGGCAATCTTACCTGGATATTGGGGGACTAAGCTTTGTTCTGGAGATTATTCTTGACATATCATTAGGTATTGGGGTAATCTAACCTTGATTCCTAAAAGTCATTCTTTGTTCTGAAGCTGGCTCTCAAAATCTCTTTTCGACCATTATCTGGGTAACCTAACCTGGATCTCAGAGTGCTAACCTTTGCATTGGGGTATTCTAACCCTAATTCTGGAGATAGTCCTAAATATTCATCAGTTATCAGCGGACATTGGGGTAATCTAACCCTACTTCCAATTTTCTCTTAATTGGTATTTGGACCGTTGTCTTTGCAATCTAACTTAGACTTTGGATAATCACGATTCATTCTAGAGATGGTTCTACTTCTCGATCTAGTTGGTGTCTTGGCAACCTAACCTAGACTTTCAAAATATTCATCTGTCACATTAGACTATTCTTTAAATCAACGCGCTACTCACACATCAATTCAAAAGGGGCAAAATGTAACACCCCAAAATTTGCACCTTACAATTCTAATCAAGTTTGGTCCATTTTCTCATCATCAAAGTCCTATTGTACTAGGAAAATTCTCCTTCCTAATTGACTTTAATTGACTTGGTCTCAAATGCAAAAAACTTGAATTTGCATAAATCTCACACTATATTTAATTCCTAAATTTTCAAGGTTTATTAGCTAAAAATCCCTATGATTAATTAATTTAATTCTACAGTCTTAAGTGCTTTTAAATTAAATTAATTCCACCCCCTTTAGCTAATACACATCAAAAGGAATTGAATAATTATTTAGTTATTTGAAAGGATTATCCTCAAAAGAATCCCATAATTCCATCTGAAAAGTCACTCATGTCGCAATAATTCATTTCTTTAATTAAATAATTCCTCATTTTGTCTCACCTTCCTCCATGGAGATGAAGAGTCAACCGTTTCTTTCCAAGAAACTCTTCATCCTCTTTCCAGGTTTTCTATATTATGGACTTCCTTTTCTTCATTTGAGAGGACAATTTTTAGAGTATCAAAACTATAGCGAATTATTGTCTCAATTATCTCATATTTTCAAGATTTTATTGCATATTCAGTATAATTTCATGTAGTTTAATGGAATCCTTCATTGCAATTTAGTATTTTTACTATATAGTAGCTTAATTATGTTATTTCTTTCAAGTTTCTTAGTCTAAAATATGCATCTCCATTTCTAGATTACAATTGCATCTCTCATATAGAATAATTTCATTTCAATTTTCAATTCTTTCAAATCCTCCATTTTAGCAATGGTCTATGGTTGTTGGCTCTCGTTCTGAGAGGAATTAAACACCCCAACTAAATAGGAGGCAACAGGTCAATTCGATCAATATTGTGGAATGAACAATTCATGTTCATTTTCGCTATTAATGATTGAATAATGACAATGTTGTGTTGTGGCTGATTTAGAGGTCAACATTCAGACACTTACACATGGTGGTGACAATAATGTTTTGAGATCCAAGGCAGGAAGTCTTAGAGGAAAGTTTGATGTTCTCAAAATGAAAGAAGGTGAAAACATCACTCAGTATAGCACAAGAATCAAAGAGGCAGTCAATGCTATCCGATGAGTTGGAGGTGTACTAGATGAAAATACAGTGGTAAGTAAAATTCTAAGAACCTTACTTCCTACTTATGCTATTAGAGTATCTACTATACAAGAAATGAGAGCAGTAACTAATAAAAATGTTACTCTAGACAGTTTGGTTGGAAGATTGATTTCATTTGAGATGAATAACTTTGATAATAGTGTCTTACCAAGCATAGAGTCTGCATTCAAAACTTCTATGAGAATAAGTAATTCAATTCATAAAAACATTATGAGAAAAGATAGTGATAGTGAAAGTGAAGAAGAGGATCTTGATGAAATTAAAGAACTTATGGCTAGAAGAATGCAGAGAGGCAAAGGTAAATACAAAGGTAAATTACCACTTGGTTGTTTTAATTATAAAGAGATTGGACACTTTACTGCAAGATGTGGTAACAGAAGAAAATATGACAGAAGTAATGCCAGATCATTTGAGAAGAAATCTAAGAGAGGTGATTACAGAAGCTACCAAAAATTAGAAAGAAGAGATACCCAAGACTACAAGGACAAAGGAAAGAAAGCCAGTTACCTAGCTAAATCCAAAGATGATAACACTAACACTGAATTTGATGAAGACATCGAGATGGTGTTTGTGGCAGTGAAAGATGATTCAGATGATGATGAAGAAAGGTATGTACAAATAGATCTCATATCTAAGGTTATTAAAAATGATGTTTGGATCATAGATAGTGGCTGCACTCACCATATGGCCTGTGACAAGAAAAAAATTGAGACTTTTGAATACTAAAATGGTGGATCAGTAAGAATGGGTAATGATACACCTTGTCGAGTTGAAGGTAGCGGAACTATAATGTTGAATAAAAAAATAAAATGTGAAAATGATTATTGGGTAATTGGATTGAATTATAATCTATTGAGTGTTTCTCAGTTAAATAATTCAGGTCACAGAGTGGAATTTGAAAATAAGAAGGCAAAGATCTTCAATAAATTAGGAAATCTAATTGGTACCGATGAGCAGACAAAAGGTAACTTATTCTATCTGAATGATATTGACACCACTTGTTTGATTGCTACAAACGAAGACATATGGTTGTGGCACAAATTATTGTTTTATGTGAACTTTAAAAATATGTTAAAGATAAGCAAAAAGAGGAATGTCAGAGGCTTACCGACGATGACCAAGCCCGACAACATCATGTGTAAGAATTGTCAAAAAAGTAAGATGAAAAAGTCTAGTTTTAAAAGCAAAACCCCTACATCTGATGCAATTCTAGAATTAGTCCATACTAATTTATGTGGACCAATGAGGACAAAGTGTTATTATGGAGATAGATACTTTATTCTCTTTGTTGATGACTTTTTCTAGAATGATGACATTTATGTTTCTAAAAGATAAATCATAAGAATTTAAGATGTTTAAATGATACAAAGCAATGGTTGAGAAGAAAAGTGGTAAGGAGTTAAAATGTTTAAGATCAGATAGATGAGGGGAATTTATTTCAGATAAATTCACTAACTTTTGCAATGATAATGGAATCAAAAGACAGGTCTCTGCACCAAGAACACCACAATAAAATGGGATTTCTAAAAGAAGGAACAAATCCATAGTTGATTGTGCAAGGACACTGATGATAGAGAAAGGCATCGCCCAAATCTTCTGGAGCGAAGCTATCACTACTGTTGTTTACACATTGAACATAGTTCAATTATAGAAGGACACCAAGAAGACACCCTATGAGCTTTGGTATGGTTACACACCCAATGTAAATTACTTCAAAAGTTTTGGTAGTCAATGTTATTTCTTAAAAGATGATAGAAATGGAAAGCTTGACTTCAAGAGTGATGAAGGAATATTCCTAGGGTATTCCACCAAAAGAAAGGCTTATAAATGTCTCAATAAAGCCTCTAACAAAATTGATGAAAGTGAAAATGTAAAGATAGATGAATTTGTAGAGAAGAATGAAAAGGAAAGTACTAAAGAACCAGAGGACTACATTATGTTTTCTTTCAATGAGGAACCTAACACTCTACCCGACCAACAATGTAGAGCTCCTGAGAAATAGATCATTGTACCTGACCATCAGGTTGCAAATACCGATGATTAGGATAATTGCTCAAGATAATGTACCAAATGATGGTGAAAAAAATGATGATCATGATAATAGATAGAGGATTGAACCTATACTTACAAGATATGTCAGAAGGAATCATCCAGAGGACCAAATCATAGGAGACAAGAAGGTTGGCATGAGAACCAGAAGTAAGCCTCTAAACACAAGATGTCTAATTTGTGATTATGAGCCTAAATCTATCAATGTTGCACTTGATAATGATGAATGGATAAGTGCTATGAATGAGGAAATTGAGTAGATAGAGAAAAACAAGACATGGACCCTTGTACCAAGACCAGATGACAAATATTTCATCGGTATAAAATGGATATTCAGGAATAAGATGAATGAGAATGGAGAAGTCAATAGAAATAAAGCAAGACTAGTATGCAAGGGGTATGCACAATAAGAAGGAATTGACTATGGAGAGACCTTTTCACCCATTGCTAGGCTAGAAGGAGTATACCAAATAGATGTTAAGTTTGAATTCCTAAATGGAATACTTGAGGAAGAGGTATACATTGAGCAACCAGAAGGGTTTGTTGATCCAGATGACAAAAACATAGTATGTAGACTACACAAAGCCTTGTATGGATTGAAACAAGCACCCTGAGCCTCGTATGAAAGACTTCATTCCTATCTTATAAGTATTGGATTTGTAAGGACTAGTGAAAACAGTAATCTTTATTTGAAGGAAGATACTAATGCTAAAATTTTGATTACTGAAATATTTGTTGATGACATCATATTTGGAGGAAATGATATGCTATGCAAATTATTTTCTAATGAGATGAGAAAATAATTTTAGATGTCTATGTTTAAAGAGATCAAGTTCTTTCTTGGTCTGCAGATCATGCAACAAGATGAAGGTATTTTCATTACACAATCCAAGTACATCAAAGAAGTAATAAAAATATTCAAGATGGAATAATCCAAACCAGTAGGAGCACCAATGGCAACTAGATGTAAGCTGACAAAGGAGGACAAGTCATCAGAGGTAAATCAAACTTTGTACAGATTAATGATTGGAAAACTCATGTATGTTGTACATACTAGACCAAATATTGTACATGCAGTAAGGATAGTTTCTAGATTTTCTGCTAATCCTAGGGAATCACATATGAATGTTGTGAAAAGAATCCTAAGATATCTAAATAATACCAAGGAATATGGCTTATGGTATAGAAGAGAAGGCAAATTTGAGCTTAAGGTGTTTACCGACGCTGATTGGGCTGAAAATATTGACGACCGGAAGAGCACAACTGGAGGAGCATTCTTTATGGGTGATAGACTTGTCACATGGATCAACAAGAAGAAAGAATGCATCTCTCAATCCATTTTAGAAGTGGAGTATGTTGCTCCTACTACAAATTTCTCAAATATTGCATGGATCAAACAGTTACTAGAAGGTATTCATATGAAAATTCTTGAACTAGTCATTATCTATTGTGATAATACCATTGCAATAAACATTTCCAAGAATCCAGTCATGCATGATAAGACAAAGCATATTGTCATCAAGTATCATTATTTGAGAGAACAAGTTCAGGAAAAGGAAGTGATACTTGAGTATGTGCAGTCAAAGGAAAAATTGGTCAATATCTTCACCAAGCCACTGTCCAAGGATGCATTTGAATACTTGAGAAAAAGACTAGGGGTCAGACCCTTGTCCACTAGTCATTAAGATGACTAGAAGGCTGCATCAGCCTGCATAATATCTGAATATCATTCATTTTGATTCAAGCAGAGAGATGGAATTCAAAGATAAATCTATACATAGCAAGGTATTTATCTACTCAGAGCAGCAGAGATTTTATCGATGGATTGGGAAATTCAAGGAATATATTATGGATAGAAAGGATCCATTTGACATTAATGTCAAAGGGAGAGGGTTATCTCATTATCACACAAATAAAGGGAGAGATTTTATCCATTATCAAGAAGAGATCATATCCATCACAGTATCCAAAGGGAGAGAAGAAATCAGAAAGGGAGAGTTCATACAAAGGAAGAGAATTGCTGACAAAGAACATCAAAAGAAGAGAAAGTCAAAAGGAAAGAATTTGACATAGGGAGAGAACACATCACATAATAAAAAGAAAGATTCTATATCTATCTAGTAAAGGGATTGAAGACAGACTGAAAGCTGCAAGAATCAAATCAAAGCTATTTGAGCTTACCGAAAGCTAGACATTTGTAATATTTACATTAGCAAAGCTTGATGAAACTGTATATTTCATATTGTATTAGCAATAGTATAGTATGACAATGTAGTATGCCGAAATAAATTTCAAAGGGACAGATTGATGACATGTAACTGATTAAATGTTTGAAGATGTTAAGTTAATGATCATGCAAGACATTAAATCAGTTAATTTATTGTATTGTCATTGATGTCAACTTAATGAAATCTGTATGGTCATGGAAATACTGCCAAAGACTTCAAAGAACTGATGAATCAAAGAATATGCTATCAGTAGTGCATATAAGTCAAGTATTCACCAACAAACTGAATATACCATTGGAGTGCACCCAACGGTCAGAGTAAAAGAAAAAAGTCATAGTGTTACCCGATGAGCAAATGCACAGCATTACCGATGAGCAAAGTTATAGTATTGCCCGATGAGCAAAACACAAAGTAACCCGATGGACAAAAATATAGTATTTATCAACAGATGGAGATCCCAATGAAAACTAAAGTCACACTAATGGAACAGTCATTTATCATCGATTACTAACTAAAGTGTTGACCGATAGAACAGAGTGTTCAAAAAATGACAAAATGCTTAGTTGTCAAGAGCTAAAAATAGAGTTAACTAATACTTATCATTGTTTTAATCATCCGGATAAAGCTGGAGATAAGTAATTGATTTAAAGCTTCCTTGTTTAGTTGGCAAGAAGATCTCTACGAGATGAGACTGGAGATTTTTTTAAAATTTATTTGCAAAGATTGTTGAACACACCAAGATCAAGAAAGCTAAGAAGAGATAAATCATGTCTATAAGAGATAAACCCAACTCATTGTGAATTGTGGGGTTAACAAGAGAGAAGAGGAAAGATGCTAAAGTAAATATAAAGGAGAAGAAAGTCTTCTTTCAATTCTTATCAACAAGCTCAGGAAAGAGCTAGATTCTGTGGACACTGACAAATAGTGAGACAAGTATCACAGAACAGAACAAGTGTGGAGCATAGGTATACTTGATTATACTGATCAGAAAGGTAATGGACTTACAATAGATCTTAAAATATGCAATTGAGTTGTATGTATGAATAGATCATTAGTGTTTCAGTTTAACCATTGAAGCATAAAGTCTCTTAACCGAGCAAGACTTAAAAGTCTCTACAATTGAGATACATCCCAAGGAGTATCAAAAAGTTTGATCATGAAAGTAGCATTGGATATGCCCGATACCTATTGACAGGCCAACTGAGCGTTTGATCAAGGATGGTAGCATTAGATGCCAAATACTAGGTGAAAAAATATTTTTTAAATCCTCTAACAAGGTCACACATAACAGTGTGTTTGTAACCTTTAACAGGGTTGGCTCCTAACAGGGCTTACTTCAGAAGAGTGAAAATTTGGGGTACCGGTCCTAGTGGTTTTTCCCCTAACAGGGTTTCCATGTTAAAAATATATGTGTTATGTGTGTATGAGTCATTTCTTTACTATTTTGCATCTCACATAGTTAATTCTAGGTTGATCGATATGCTTTGCATATTTACTGTGTTTCGGTAAACAATTGACTGCTTATTAGTAATCATAAGAAAGAAGCTTTACAAAGCAATTTGGCAAGTAGTAAATTGTTCTAAGTATTTCAAGGAATAAATCTTGTAGGAAAAAGGATAACTAGAGCCATAATTTGTAGCTACAAGTTTTAAGGGTTAATCTAAGGATTAATTTTTGAGGCCACTGATTCACCCCACCCCCCCTTTCGGTTATTACTAATATCTCATGTGCCTACTATGCCTTGCACAAGTAGCTTAAGGGGTGGTTCTGGGGTGCTTGATGGTAGGTGTCATAGAACAATTGCATATGATTTTTGTTGTTATGTAGACAACATAATTTGTGTATGGTTATTGAAATTTTGGAGTACTTGAAACATTGTAAAGTTAGTTTTAATGAGAGTAGACGCTATTTTTTTCTGATTGATTGAATTCTAAATCTGCCCAATTATTGTTCAAGTCTATTTCCCGGTTACCAAGAAATTAAATTTCATTTAGGTGGATAGGTAGACCTAGATACAATCCTGATAAGACTTTATATTAATTTGGTATATGTTTATGCAAATTCTTTTCATTTCTTATCGGTCTTTCAATTTGGTCTTCTTGTTCCAGCTCAAGATTGGTTCTACGCACATGCGAAGAATGGTATTGGTTTGAAAAATCCTCCCAATTATGTTTTATCTCACATGATGTTGATCCAATACTTGTTTGAATATTTTGAAATGGTTTGTATAGAGCTAATTCACTCCAACAAAATGCTTCAAATCTATTATCTTCCTTTGAAGACATGGTTGTGAAGCATGGAGAGACTCAAACAATAGGTATGGTGGGGCACCTTGTCCTTTTGTCTTTTTTCCTTGTAGCATTGAAGGTCCATTCTTGGGTGACCTCTATAAGTGATCAGGACTCTAGGTGTGTAGGGCATGAGATGTAGGATTCAATATAGTTGGGGTATGTTTTATCCATTGCTGGTGTAATTGGTATATGTTGTAGGTTTTTTTGGTTCACATTTAAAGATACAAATTTCCTAATAGATATGTAGAGTGGAAGTTTCAGAAAGAGGTGGAAATATTTTCATGTGCACCAATGTCATGGTCTACTAGGTTTTCCACCATCATTCTTTGAAAAGTAATTAGGGCTATTTTTTTAGAGTCAAACCTTGTTGAAATGTGGGACAACATGGCATGGTACATTTCTAATTTATTTTCATCCTTTGATACATATTTTTCAATGTAATTGAGTATTGCATCAATTGACAAGATAGGATGGAAGTCTACATTGTCTCCCTAGATGGATAGTAGTTTTAGATTGTGTAGGTTTAGACGGTCATCATATGAGTTGGGATGTGGACAGGCTGACCATTGTCAGTTTTGTAGAGTTTTGAATTGTCTTGTGTGGGCTAGGGTGCTTTGTAGTGACACAGAAGAGAAGCCCCTTTCATCCTTAGGCATGTTTGGGGGTGTGTGTGTGAGATTACACCTTCATTAAATTAGGATTAGTAACAACAACTCTATGGAAAGAAAATGTTATTTAATCTAAGAATTGAAGTTAAACCCATGACATCTCATGGTTCTCTATCTAAGCTTTGTTAAGAGATCTCTCATCCTTAATCTCTCTCAAGGACAATCCTAGAATGAGAAGAAAATGATAAACATGCTCTAATCTAGCTCAAATTCTCCAA
The DNA here is from genome assembly GCA_018584345.1 of Thuja plicata. Taxonomy (NCBI): domain Eukaryota; kingdom Viridiplantae; phylum Streptophyta; class Pinopsida; order Cupressales; family Cupressaceae; genus Thuja; species Thuja plicata. The sequence continues at coordinate 80,319 of MU228284.1, read as the reverse complement.
GATATGCTACGAAATTAACAAATGCTTCTAAAAATGATACTCTAAATGTTATGCAAATGCTGAAATAATCTCAAAAGCTCTCAAATGCTCTCCAAATGCCTATAATAATGATGCTTTGCTCTTGAAATTCTTGGATTCCAAACACAAAGAAAATGGCTTGTATTTATAGCAATTTCCCAAGGGTAAGGGGTAGAGTGAGTTTATCATGATCAAGCTTTGGTTGAGTAAAAAGCTTTGAGGTGTTTTCAAATGGAGGAAAAATTGGTTGTCCTCAAAGATATTAGGAATTATTTAATTCAATCATCTAATTAATTTAGCCATGTAAGAGTGAATGGGTTGGATTTGATTTTTTGATTTAAACTATACAATGAATTGATAAAAATTAATTTCATAGTTTTATTAATTCCTTTTAGGCTTGAATTTAATTATTTCATTTCATGATTATTTAATCCTTTGATTTTAATTTTGATTTTTGTCCACTTTGCTTGATAAATGTCCATTTGATTTGATTTTGATCCATTTTAATGCATTTGATGAGATTTGAGGCAATTGGCTAAGATTTGCAAATTTGAATGTTTAAGATACACCTGGTCAATTTTAGGTGTCTACAAATGCCCCTGTTTGAATTGATGTGCGAAGCACATTGATTCAAAGAAAACTTGATGTCCTGATCGTTGATTTGATACTGATGTCTAATTGATGCAAAACCTGATATTGATTTGATGCAAAACCCTGATATGAAACCCTGATGCGGAACTTGATGTGAAACCTTGATATGAAACCCTAATGTGAAACTTGATGCGAAACCATGATATGAAACGCTGATGTGAAACCCTGATATGAAACCCTGATGTGAAACCCTGATGTGAAACCCTGATATGAAACTTGATTTGATGCCCCACTGATAAAAGTTTGAATTTTTAATACCCCAGATTTGATATAAGAGATGATGCAGAATCCTAGTTTGATGATATGATGATTCCCCCTCAGAAATGAAAGCATATTGATCACAGATGTGAAAAATTTGATAATACTACTGATAAAATAGATCTAAGATGATTGTATTTCTAATAAATAATGATGTTGAAAAGATGTCAAACAAATGTGGGCCAATGTGCATAATATGTAGATTTGGTTTGACTGGGTCAAAAATTTCACAAAAATTAGGGTAAAATAGCTTAAATAGGTTGAAAAACCCAAATTTACTATTCATTTTCACTTTTCATTGTTGATATTTTGCTCTGATCCTGTGACGATTGACACTGATGGTGGTCCCCATTCGAGAGCATCGGTTTGAGTGAGCGCATTGATATCACAGACCTCCTGACTATAGGCCTCCAGTGAGTGGTTTGAACCTTTCTAGTGCATTTATTGCTCTTTAAATAGCATTTATTACATGTTTTTAATGCTTTCTAGATAGAATTTTGAGAAATTCTATGTAGGATAGTTAAAAAATGCCTAGGCTAGGGAAAATCTGTCTATGCGTGTTTAAGAGCCGCGTAGGAGCAATCCTCAACCGCCTAGGAATTAGGTCAAAAATGCAACCCAATTAGCTAAAAACCACCTAGGAAACCCTATAATTTAAAGGCCGCCTAGGAACATTAAAGAGCCACATAGGACTTTGAAAGGACGCTTGTTAACCAAAGCGCCCCCTCTGATGATTAAAGTGTCATGTGTAAGGTTTTAAATGTCGTGGGGCTTAAAAAGCCACGTACACTTATTAAAGTGCCGCCTACCAAAAAGTTTGAAAACTTGAGATAGAATAGATGAATTACCTTTGATCGATCATCTAGATAACTCAATTGAATTCCAATATAGAAAATGTACGTTCATAATGTCACTTAGTGTTTAGAATATTAGAAAAATCATATTGATGAATGTTTGATATGTTAATCAGATTGATTAAAAAGGATTACAAATTGTCCATGTGTCTCAAGATCTAGAGGTTAGGAACAATAAGTTGATGTGCTCAAAATAGATCAAGGATAGATTTAATGTGTTTGATTGACTTAGAATGCTCCACAAATAGAAAGAATATTATGATTCACTTTGTTTCAAAATGTAGGAACTTTATCGCAAGTTGCGGGTATGAGGTGTTGTCTCTTGGATTTTTTATTTAGTTGATGAGATCACGCCTCCTGAGTGATAGACTATCAAGACATGTGGTCTCAGTTTCCTTCTTGATCTCCCTTAGTTTTAGCTGAATCAAGGCCTTTTGATAGCTATGGTAGAGCGATGGCACTCTGACCATAACACATTCCATCTACCCCTCAGCGAGATGACTATCACACCCAAGGATGTATATAGATTACTGAGGATCCTGACTCATGGAGAGCGGGTATATTATGATTTAGTTTATGATAGCAGCGTATGTACACGGGTGTTTGGAAATAACACCACTACTGATGATTGTATTACTTGGGCACAATTTGCTTCATTTCCTACTTTACCAGCATTGTTAGGGGCAGTGATCGGAGGATTACTACTTCCAGATAGGAGAGGCCATGGCTTTGCGGTCAGATGGGGATGCATACTAGAGAATTTGATTGCACATCCTTGGAGATTTGACTAGGGTTCTTGCGTACTAGCCCATTTATATCATGATTTGCATTAGGTTGTATATAGGTGCATTGTATCTCTTTCAGCAGGTGTAGTTTTGTTACAGTTGTAGACTTGGGAGCATATCCATATTACAAGACCATTTTTAGCATGAGTGCAGGCCCAAGGGTATCCGTATGCATTTTTTTTTGATGGCATGGTTGTCCAGTATCATTTGGGAAAGGTTGATTTTTGGCGATGCACTATTGATGATATCGATCAGGTCATATGGAGACCATATCTGTTCTATGAGAGGTAGCGAGAGGATGATGATGAGTTTCCATATATTTTTTCTCCTCGGTGGATGATTGGTTGATCACCACTATGTATTGAGGTATTTTTCTTCAGGAGAGTGCTTGATCAGTATTGTTGGGTACAGGACATGCCTGAGTGTATGGCACTTTATGCGAGAGTACAGGCTAAGAGATCTATGTGGGGAGCACAGGTTGACTATTAGTTGGCCTGTTTATAGATTTATTAGCTAGGGTATGTTATGTGGGATATGATGACACATGTAGCTAATGCGGGGATGTCTACCAAGTATTGAGAGTGGTTCCTACGACATCGGTTTGTTAGATTCACAGATCTTGCAGAGCCTATTCCAGATGTTGATGAGCTTTCTCATGATGATAGAGATGATGATGATGATGATGGTAGGAGACCTTGGAGACAGAGAGCTCAGATGGAACCTAGGGCTCCTAGAGCACAGAGAGTTGTAGGATCTCAGATGCAGGGTGGTCATGTTAGAGGCCAAGGTGGTGGATTTAGGCAGCCTAGACAAATATTAGTGCAGGCACAAGTACCTTAGAGATAGGATCCTATCATAGTTGGTGCAGAGTGGGCTAGGAAGAGGCATAGATGGGTCTAGGTGGCTAGAATGGTTCCATTAGAGGGACATATTCCACAGATACCTCCATCTCCACAGAGACAGGTTGATCCTTAGAGTAGTACGACACCGGTGATACTACAGGTACCATTAGCACCATAGGCACCTCAGGCCCCTCCAGCATCACAGGAACCTCCATTTCCTCTCATTGTGGATGGCCTAGTTTAGGATGTTTGAGGTTTACAGGTAGGGATGAGTGTAGTTACTGTACGATTAGACCAAGTTTCTGTTATGTTGCAGCAATTTTTGACTACACTAGCGCAATTACCTACTAGTGCGAGCACTAGTTCGACACCACCTTCTACACAAGATAGATCAGGTGACAGGGATCCTGATGGTGTAGGGGGTTCAGGTACAGGTATTGTTAGGGATGGATCAGGTGCCCCTGCTAGGTCATGAGACGTATTGAGATCTATGATATCTGGATAGTATTTTGATGTATCATATGTATTTTTGATCAGGACTTTGATGTATGGATCATTTGTTAATGTATCTTTGATATACTGATTTGTGTTATAGACATTGATGATGGACATTTATCTATGATGATCTTTGATTCCCCTTTTGATGATGTTTTTTGTGAGATTTCTTTTATGCATATCAACATGCTTCTATGATGCATTTATTTCTATTATGCTATGGATGCAATATCTTAGAGTAGGACATAGATAAATGGATGCAAATGATGTCAATGACACTTAATTCTATATGATTTTCTGATTTAATCATGATATATGGATTATGCAATGCAATGAATGGATGTAATACTTAGTGCAATGATAAATGAATGCAACTATCTTTTTGGGTTTTTTGATGTATGCAATTCTAAATGATTTGGATAAATGACTAATGATTAATGTTTCTTTTCTTTTTCTTTTCACTTGATATGAATATATAAAGAATAATGATTAATTCTTATGAATGCAAAAAGAACAATCTCATATTGATGATTTGAAACCATTAAATTGATGAAGTGTTGTCAACATTAATTTCCCCCCATTGAACTTGGGAAAAAAATCTAGAAATACAAGCCATTTTAATCTAACTTGAAAAATGCAATTAATCTAACATGAAGATGCAATGCAACTAGTTGTCCTTGAGGTTTGCAAAAGAAATGCAAACAAAGATATATTTTCATCATTGAGTGTTGCGTAACTTAGTAGTTGATACAATCCTTACTGGTGCCACTACGACCATAAGAATATGAATATGAATTTCCTCTCATTTGGTAACCCCTTCTATGAAACCAAGTACAACCCTCACTAGTTAAAAGAACAACTATGGGAGTATGAATACCGGTTTAATCAGATTCAATGTTGCAAGTGGATGTTGGTATTTAAGATATTGGAAATCTAAATAGCCAAGGTATCCTTTTGTGTGAACAAACAAAGGTTGAATTTCCTTCTTACATGAATGTCCTCGATGGTACTTTGATGACCATTTCATTAGATGAATTCACACAAGTTAAAAAAATTTCCTCAAGACAGTCACATAGAAGCTTAAGAAAACATCATGTCTCTATCATTGCCAATCTAGTCAAAACATCATCGATTAGCTAAAAAGAACATGACTCAAAAAAGGTCAATGAAAAACTCATCCAAAAAATTTCCAAGTGTTTGTGAAATGTATCAAGATTTTCAAATAAGAATTCTAGACAGTCTGATCATTTAAGGTATGTCAATTTTTAATCCTGATATAATAAGTCAATGAAACTCAAGGATCATGTTATGCAATCAAACTGTTTAGGGTCGAACAATGATATCTATCAAAGGTTCCAAAATGTATCTCTCATCTGAATCTGAAAATCTGCTTATGATGTATGACCAAGATGTTGCACTATTGAATCCATTTGGTACCAAAAATCCATGATGCGCGCCCCCAAGTGATAAATGTGATCAATGTGAAACTTAGGGCAACTGAACCTAGAATGTGAGAAAATGTAGCTCTGAGACTTTCTTAGGACTATGCACAAATGATGAATGCAATGAGGATATGGACAAATGATATGATGAAACACAATATGTACAAATGTGACTAGGAAAGACATAAGGGACAAAAGGTGCCTATTTCTAGGTTTTCACCTTTTGGGATTATTTCTCTCTTTTCTCTTTTCTTCTTTTTTGCTACTGTTATACACTGAATTTGCGCCTCTCATCTCAAGCTCTCTTGGTCTTGATAATCCAGTATAACATGGGAATCATCTCAAGGTTGTGGGACCTTATGCTAACCGAGATGAGACCTCCATGTTCTAGGCTGGTTCCTCTTGGATAATCACCTTAA
>MU228284.1:16724-65117 GCA_018584345.1 Thuja plicata | reverse complement strand
GGGATATGAAGGATTATCACAAAGTACTTCCAACAGCTTGCATGATCAATGAGAAGATTACAGAATGTAAAAGCCAGAGGGCAGAAAGAATGCCTCAGATAACTCCAAGAGAGAACAAATTCTCTTTTAAAAATACCAAAATCTGAGCACTAAGGCTCTCAAAAAAACTTTAAATACTCCCATGCACGCAGGCAGGAGTCTCAGAACCTAACTAGGGTTACAGATTTACAATATAATAATTGACCCTAGGACAAAAATCTAATCTGGCAATAAATGTGCACCAAGGTAAATCGATCAGATTAGATTTCTAACTTGTGCCCATCCCTGTACTAGATCATGCCCGTAGACATGCAACCTGAACCCATGAGCTATATCCTGCAACTAAGTCTCCGTCATGAATGCTCACCAACTGATCAAAGTCCCCCAGGATAGGAAGTGACCCTTGATGGCCGCCGCTCAAATTCTCATCAATGAGCCATCGATCACGACCATGTCCTTCTGCCAACTGCACCTTAGAGAAATAACTTCTGATTGGACTCTGAATCTCCTTTCCACGTCTCTGAATCTTCTGTTTCTCCACCAACGTCAAACAAATCTATTCCAGGGATCAACAGACTCTCTGTCCATGGTCTCTCTGCAATTGAAACCTTCTGATTAGTTCTGGAACATGAGCACGGAGGAACCATGGCCGCCAAGCGTTCACAGTGCCAAATCTGCCGCCAAACATTCAAATTCAAAGTCCTGCGACCTAGTGACCAACTGCTAGTCTCCTTGTCGCGAGAATCGGTCCTTGACCCTAGTTAAATCTCACGACCTGGCGACAAAGCACTTTTAACCTCTGTTTAACTCGAGCCAAGATCAAGCGACAAGGCGACTATGTGAAATCAAAGTTGCGAGGAATTTTACTTAACTCACCATTCTTCTACCGACCCAGCGCCTAACTGCTACCTCAGACTGTCACGGCTTATCGCCTGATCGCCAGATGCTATCTTTCTGTTCTGAGACTACGCGACCACACTTAGTCACCAAGTCGGGAGAACCCAGCACCGAGCCCTTTGACTTTTCAAAACAGTCATCATGTGCCCTTTAATGCTTCTAGTGACATCCCGACTGACCCTTGTCGCTGAGTCAGGAGTACTTTCTTTGTAGGGAATTTTGATCACCTGACCACGCGTCTGTCGTTGGATCCTCTGAGCTTTACATCGGACGGCCACCGCTAAGTCGCTGAGAAACTGAGCATGCCCTTAAATGTTCTGCGATCCCGCGATGAGCAGCACTCTTTTCATTAATCGCACAGTCGCGAGCTACTCTTCTTTACTTTTCCTTGTCCAGCGACTGCGTGATGAGCATCTCTATTTTCTTCAGTTGCACACTCGCGAGGCATTTTTTCTTTATGTTACTTGCTCGGCGAGTGAGCGACGAGGCCTTTCCTTCTATCAATCGCTCAGTCGCGAGCTGGTCTCCGATATCCTAGAAACATTGGCGATTAAGCGACGAGCAGCTATCTTTTATTGATCGCGCAGTCACGAGAAGTCCTTACTTTGTTATAATTACGCAGCGACTGCGCGACAATGTCTGCTTCAGCTCGTCGTAGACCCACAGACTGTTTCTCCTTTGCGTGAATTGCTCAGCGAGTGAGCGATGAGGTCTCATTTCCTGCTTAATCGCGCACTCACGAGCAACATTCTTTTTATCTTTTCTTCTCGGTGAGTACGCGACGACGTTACCCTTCAGCTCGTCGCACAGTCAGGAACGGATCAGACTTGGGCAAGAATAGATCGCGATTGTGCGATGACTGCGATTGGCAGCTTGTCGCGCACTCGCGCAACTTAATAACTTGAATCAATTTTACTGCGATCAAGCGACTGAGGTGGGCCCCGTTCTTTATGTGACTTGTAACATGGATCTGGCGATCACGCGACCAAAGAACAAATGCTAAGTCAGGAGACATTTAGGGAATATTCCAAAGGGTTACAAGACTACGTGACAAAGGAGAAGCGCAGAGTCGGGAGAAGAAAAGGAATATTCGCCCAGGCTGAAGCGATCAAGCGACTGAGAAATAAAGCACATGCTCTTAGTAACTTAGAAAAGTAACGATGAAATATAAGAGCCATGGCCTAGGGTTTATTCCCTCGCTTAAACATAAGAGACTTAGGGTTTTAAGGGTTTTGGTGAGGATCTGAAACCCGGGAAAACAAGACAGAAGAAACTAGACAGGGTAAACCAGACCAAAAGCACAGAATGGGAAAATTGGGCAACAGCTACTAAGGTGCTTATTGCTAGGTTTTCACTAAGGCACTTTTTTCTCTTTTTCAATGTTTTTGGCTTTTAAACTTTCTGATTTTTTTGTATTTTTATCTTTTCTCTTTTTTTTGGTATTTTTTACTTGTTCCATGTACAAAGGTGATGCTGACTCATCTGATACAATCAACTTATACTCTTTCCTATGATACTGTTTCTTCTGAATCAGGTGTAAAACCTCTTAAGATGAATTATATTGATAGGTTCATGCATTTCATCTCCATCACAATAGACCAATTTATAAGTCCTCATTCCAAAAGAAGAAATAATGACAAAAGGACCAAGCCAATTTGCTTCCCACTTTCCTTTCTTTTCTCTATCAACCTAATTCTTTGGATTTTCTCTCAATACTAGATCTCCTACTTGAAAGGTTCTTGGTTTAATATGCTTGTTATAGCTCCTTGAAATTTGATTCTTATACACTTTCAAATGATCATAGGCTTGAGTTTGATGTTCCTCCAACATCTCCAATTGTTGAAGGTGGGCAACTCTATAATCCTCATCCATGATTAATCCATTAAATGATACTCTTAGGGATGGTATTTCAACTTCTAAAGGTAGAACAACTTCGGCCCCATAAACCAATGAAAAAGGTGTAGCTCCTGTCAGGGTGCGAATAGTAGTCCTATAGGCCCATAATGCTGGATTGATTTGAATATGCCAATCTCTTCCTGACTTACCAGCTGATCTTTTAAGGATTTTGAGGATGTTCTTATTGGTAGCTTCTGCTTGTTCATTACCTTTGGGATAGTAAATAGATGAAGAGTGATGTGCAATATGGAATGTGTCACAAAGTTCATCAACATCTTTTTTCTTAAAATATTTTCCATTATTCGTGATGATGGTGTGATGAATGTCATATCTACAAATGATATGATTTAGGATAAACATGGAAATTTGCTTCCATGTTGCAGTTGTTAAAGGGACAGCCTCAACCCATTTAGTGAAGTATTATATTGCCGTGATTATATACTTGTGTCCATTTGAAGAAGGTGGATAAATCATGCCAATCAAATCAAAGTCCCTTTGATAGAATGGCCATGGTGTGACAAACAGGTGTAACTCTTGTGCTGGTGCATGGATCATGTTTCCATGGTATTGACATTTTGCACAAATTTTGACAAACTGACAAGCATCTCTTTCTAAGGTTTTCCAAAAGTAACCCATGTGTAGGATTTTCTTAGCTAGGTTTAAACCACTCAAATGTGACCCACAAATCCCCTCGTGGACATCTTTTAAAGCTAATTTTGATTCATCTTCCTCTAGACATCTAAGGAGTGTTCCATCAAGACCTTTTTGATACAATGTGTCAGAAAGGATGGTATAACAAGCCACTTGTCTTATGAAATTTTTCTTTTGAGCACGGGGTTTGGTCTATGGGTAAGGTTTGATAATAGGTCCATACCATGGTGAGTCATGTCCATGTAAAAGGGCAATAATGTGGGTATCAGGTAGGTCAAATGTTGGTTTAACCAATTCTTCCACCAAGATCTCATACTTTTCATTTTGATCGGGCATTTGAAGTAAAGATGCCAAAGTAGCCATTGCATCCGCTACTCTATTCTTATCTCTTGGAATTTGTTCAAACGTAATCAAAGCAAAGTAATTTTTTCCAATCATCCACCAATCTTTTGTAAGGCACCAATTTTTCATCCTTGGTATTATATTCATCATTAACTTGATTAATGACTAATTGAGAGTCCCCATAGATTTGTAATTCTGTGACATTCCATTCCAAGGCCATCTTGATACCTATGACCAAAGCTTCATAATCTACTATGTTATTGGTGCAAGGGAACAATAACTTGTAAGATTTTGGGATTGTGTAATCTTGTGGTGTAATCAAAAGAATTCCTGCTCCACTATCATTTCGGGTATAAGATCCATCAAAGTATAAAGTCCATGTCTTAGCTTCCACATTAACAATTTTCGAATTTATAAACTCTACTTGAATAGGTTGTGTAGATTCTTGAGGATTTTCAGCCGATTGATCGGCAATAACTTGACCTTTGATTACTTTCCTATCAACATATTCAATGTCAAATTCACTAGCCACCATTACCCACTTTTCAATCCTTGTAGTTAAAGTTGTTTTTCTAAGTAAGTATTTTAAGGGATCAATTTTGATTATGAGCTTCACCTTATGCATTAACATATAATTCCTTAACTTTTGAGAGGAAAATACCACCACTAGGCAAGCCCTTTCCATAAATCTATAGTTTAATTCATATTGGATCAATGTTCTACTCAAGTAGTAGATAGCTCTTTCTTTTTCTTCATCATCTTCTTGTGCCAATAAAACTCCTAAGGATTTTTCCATTGCTGAAATATAGAGTAAAAAATGTTTTTTTTGAATTGGTGACATCAAGATAGGTGGATTCATCAAGTATGTTTTCAACAATGTAAAGGCTTTATCACACTCCTCATCCCATGTGAAGATGGTGTCTTTATGTAGCAACCTTGTGAAAGAATGGCATTTTTCTGCCAATTGAGAAATGAACCTTCTTATAGATTGAATCCTTCCTTGAAGTGACCTCATTTGACTAATATTCTTTGGAATGTCCATGTTTATTATTTCTTGTACTTTTTCTAGACCTACTTCAATGCCTTTTGTTGAAATAATGTACCCTAGGAGTTTTCCAGATTGTACCCAAAAAGCACATTTCTTTGGGTTGAGTCTCACCTTGAATTGTTCTAGCCTTGTAAAAATCTTGTCAAGTATGGATAAATGATCTTTTCTTGTATGAGACTTAGGTATAATGTCATCGACATAATCTTCCATAAAGGTGTGCATCATGTCATGGAAAATGGTAGTCATTGCTCTTTGATAAGTGGCTCCGACATTTTTGAGACCGAAGGGAATTACATTCCAACAAAAAGTACCCTATGGGCATGTAAAGGCTATCTTCTCTTGATCCTCAAGTGTAATGCAAATTTGATTATACCCACTAAATCCATCCATAAGTGAAAACATAGAATGACCCATAGTGAGATCCACAATTGCATCAATGCTAGGCAATGGAAAGTCATCTTTTGGACAAGCAAGGTTTAAATCTCTGAAATCCATGCAAACTCTTATGGTTTTATCATGTTTGGTAACTTGTACAATGTTGGAGATCCATTCGGCATATGCAATTACTCTTATAAATCCTACCTTGAGTAATTTTTCCAATTCTGCTTTGACTAAGAGGGCTACATGTGGATGCATTTTTCTCAAGTTTTGCTTGACAGGCTTAACCCCAGGTTTCACATTTAAATGATGCATTATGGAACTTGGATCTAATTTGTTCATGTTAGAATATGACCATGCAAAGTTGATTTTTTTTTCTTGAAAGAATTCAATGAATTATTTTCTCTCCAAGGGACTCAGATTCTGCCAAGTGAATGAATTTAGGATCCTCTTCTGTTCCAATGTTAACCTTCTCTGTGGGTTCAATAACTATAGGTGATCTTTCATCTTCATGAGTTGGTAAGGTTTCCAACCTCTCTCTCTTAGGTGCCACGGTTGGGTTTTCACCTTTGGAAACATCCTTTATTTTTACTTTTTTGGGGTCTAGCCCTACCACATGGTGGTTTTCACCACTAGACCTTCTCATTTTTTCGTATATTTTATTTTCATTTTTTGGATTAAGAGGTTGAGAACATTCCCTTATCATCGTGTCTGGAGTGAATTCATTGATGGAAGAATTGGGTTCAACCGCATTGAGGTATAAGGCCATTGCATTGTCATTTGGGAAGTATAGTAAGTCATTTGGCTCGGAAAGATCCCAATCAATAAGTTCGGGGTGCATTAAGGACAAGGATTCATTGGATGGGATTTCATTTGAATTATTTAAGGACATGACTTCATTTTATGGTTCATACATTGTATCGTCAAGGTCTATGACATGTGCCTCTTCAAGATGGTCCATGGAAGAAGGATCAAAATCCTCTCCATCAGAGTCCTCTAAGATTTCCATGGGAAAGAAAGCATGTGGATTAAACACTAAGTTAGAATCTCCCACCCACAAAGGTACCCAAGGTTCACCTACCCATTGAGTGTAAAGAGGTGTTTGTTCTACATTGACTTGTTGAGGTTCACTTGATGTTTGAGTTGAAGTCGAGCTTTGAGTCACATGTTCTTGACTCTCAAATTTAGGAGGAGTTGCATAAATGTGAATGGTATCACCCTCTATGTCATGAAAAGATTCTTTAGACTAGGAATCCCACTAATAATCCCTAGAATATTCTTCACTTTAAGAACCTACCATATGGATATGTGCACAAAAATCATGCATGGGACTTGAACTTTTTCCTTTATGTTGAAAACCTATGCCAACTTTCTCTTCTTTTTCTCTCCAAACTAGTTCAACACATTCTAACAATGCTCTATGTCAAACTCCTAAGGGTTCTCTTCCCTTATATCTTATTTTCTTCATGATATCAAATCCTTTATCATATTGATCAGTTTGGATGTTGATATGTTGTACCCTTTCATTGGAATTAGCTGAATTATCATCCTCTTTATAAAGCCATTGTAAAACTTCATTATCCTCTTTTTCCATTTCTTTCTTATCACATTCTCTTACAAAATGGGAATTGTATTTATGAGGTTGATGATCTTTCGATGGCTTCCCATGTGTCCTTGGAGATGTAGGTAAATCAAATAAGGAAACAGAATATTTCCCTACCCCTTTTGAGTGAATTTTGTGTTATTTCTCAAATTGGTGCATCAGATCACTCATCTTTTCATGATGATTTTTCTTAGTTTTTTCTCTTTCCTCCTTAGTGGATTTCAAAGTTTCCATTCTCAATGTTGAAGTCTGGACTAAATTATCATTTGAATTTGAACCCTCACAACTCATCTTTTCTTTTCCTTTAGTTGATGTAGTTGAGTTAGTTTGAATAGGGTTAGAAGTGGATGTAACATTTGATGTTAGTTTTGGAATTTCCTCTTTGGCTTCTTCCATGGTAATATCAGGGATGACCCCTTCCCTATTATAAGTAATATAAAATTCATGACTTGGCTTTAAAGCATTGCAATATTGGAAAGGATTTGAATATCCTCCAGTTGTAATCTCTTCCCCCATGTATGGAAACTTTATGCATTGGTGATATGTAGAAGGCACCGCTTGCATTTCATGTATCCATGGCCTTCCTAGTAAGATATTTTTGGTCAATTTTATATCAAGGACCTGACATATGGTGTCCTTTTTTATAGGTCCCACCTGAATTGGTAGAATGATCATACCCTTTGAAGATCTTTCCTCCTCATCATAAGCCTTAATGGTGATTTACTTTTTACAATCAATGGAAGACTTGGTTAACCCTAATGACTTGACAAGGTTTAAAGTAAAAATATTAAGACCAGATCCCCCATCTATAAGAACTATCTTGACCCTATGTCTTTGGATTAATACCTCTATATGCAAGGGTAAGTTTTGAGGATGTGTGATAGACATATCATCTTTCTCTGAAAATGAAAGACAATGAGGGCCTATGAGATTTCCTACCATGTTCTGGAATTTATCTTCCTCCAAGTTTATAGGAACAGTGGTCTCAACCAAGGATTTTTCCAAATTCTCTTTGTGATTAGGAGATAATTTCAATAACTCCAAAATTGATATTTGTGCTGGAGTATTTTGTAATTGATCTGCCAAACCATAAGGCTTTGTTGTGGGTGGTGTTTGTTTGGCCAAAGTAGTTGGTGTTTTAGGGCCAATAATAATAGGAGTACCCCCTTGTAGGGTAACCTTTGAGGCCTGCCCCCTTGTGATGGCATTAGAGGTTCCACTTTAGGTTGAACTTTGATCACAACAACATTGATAATACTCTCCTGGCTAGATATCACATTGATAGTATTATTATAGGTGTGTGCAAAGTTAACATTATTATTGCCTCTTACATTATTCGCACTGTTTCCTCCATTGTTTGAGTTGGAAGATTCTCCTTTTTCATGTTTATAGAAAGGAGTCTTAAAGGTCGTGTGATCTTCATTAGTTTGAGGGCCTTCCACTTTTATCACACCATTGCCCATGAGATCTTGTACCACATGTCTGAGATGCATGCAATCATTGGTCTTATGTTCCCTATTTTGATGATACTCACAATGGCTATTCTCACTTGACCAATTTGGCTTGATTTGAGGTTCATATGGTTGAGCCTTTGGTAGGTCAATAATTTTATTTGCAATAAGTGTCCTTAATGTAGTCTCCAATGGTTTGCCCAAATTAGTGAATGTCCTTTTGGGTGTAGGTGCAAAGAAAGGTTTAGGTTTGTAAGCCCCTTGATTATTCCCAAAGTTGTTATTAGTGTTGTTGTTGTTAAAGGGTACTTTGGGTGCTTGGTTCAAATTATTTGCTTGAGCTGAATTCTAAGTGAGATTGAAAGGAGTTGCCTTTAAAGTGTTAGCCTCTACCACTCCATCGTTAACTACCCCTTTATTGTTTTTATTCTTCGTCCAAAATCGGTTGTTGTTAGGGGAATTGCGATTTTGATTAGTGTTGGAGGTATTGTTGTTGTTGTTATTCTTGTTATCCTTGTAAAGTTTAATTTCTTTTCTTTTTACCAATACTTCTTCTGGTGTCACCCCATTCTCAATTAGGTCTTGGAATGACCTAGGACATTGTAGCCTTAATCGATAGTTCATTTCATGATTCAAGCTGTTCACAAAAATATCCATCTTCTCCTTTTTGGGTACACTTTGAGGGTATCTAGCAAATACCGCTCTCCATCGTTGTAGGAAAAGTAGGAATCCCTTTCCTTCTCTTTGTTTGGTGTTACATAAATTAAGCATTGTAACCTCATGTTTTATGTTATAGGAATAATGAGTTACAAATTTAGAGGCCAATTATTCAAATGTTTGAATGTCGGAGGGTAACTTTGAAAACCACTCCATTGCCATACCCCCCAAACTTCTAGGGAGTAACCTCATAAGGTAAGTTGTGTCATGCATGAACTCTAGGATTAATGCACAAAATTCCCTTTGGTGATCTTAAGGATCAGTTGTTCCTTTATATTTGTCATATTTAGGAAAGATAGCATTTGTTGGAAATGGAACCATGATTAAAGACTTATCAAATCGAAATGGACACAAAGCTTCGATAGAAAAGGGTTTAGGAACCCCAATTTGTTTTATCATGTCCATTTGCATTTGGAAAATTTGGAATTGTTTTTTCATGATGTCAATGAGATTAGCCTCATCTTCTTCTTGTTTAAGTTGGTAGACATCATAATCATGTGGAAGTTTAAGACCCGTTTGTGCTAGGTCTAAAAAGTATTTTTCCTTGTCTTTTTCCAACACTTTTTCCATAAGCTTCATGAAGAAAGGACTTTGTATAGCTTCATTAACCTTTTCATCAGTTAAATCCTCATCATTAGGGTCAATGTTTCCCCCATTGTTGTTATTGTTTGACCCTTGATTGTTAGGGTCATTATTTGCTCCTCCATTATTGTTTTTATTGGATCCTTGGTTGTTAGGATCAAAATTTCCCCCTCCATTATTGTTCATATCCTTGTTTACATGATTGATTTGATTGGGATCTATATGGCCAAATGGAAAAGACATTGTTGGTTCTGTTTCCTTGATCGGTTCTTGTAGGGGTCTTGAAGAGCTAAAAGGATCACCCAGAAAAGGACACTCTTGCCTCATATAAGATCCGTCTAGTTTTAGGGTAGCCTTAATGTAATGAGATCTCATAAAAATTGGTATTAACATAAATCAAATGAAGAGCCTAGGCTTTTTTCTCACTTAAGTGATCAATTCGTGGATGATTTTCCAAAATGTCCAGTAATGGCGGATTCTGATCTAGTTGAGTATACACAGAGGTAAAACATCCAAAAGGATATCCAAAAAAGGAATTTTATTGTTTCCAAAACCTTGGTATATATCCTCTATTTTCCCTTCTTTGTTTCTGGGTGGCTCTTGCCTCTGTGTAGGCAGCCTTTAATTGTTTGTACACAGTCACTAGAATTCTTGTACGCGGCACTCTGCAGTTAGCAGGCAGTGTTTTCCTGTTGATAGGCGGTTTTTAACTATTGACACATGGCACTTTCCAGTGGCTTACATGGCTTTTGAATGATTATAAGCTGCATTTCAAAGTTGTAAGTGGTCCAGGATTGTTTGTACGTGGTTTTGAATTTTTGGTACGTGACTCCTTGCTGATCAAAGTTGAAATTATCAATTTTTTTTGTTGTTTTTGAATTTAAAATTTTAAAAAATTTGATTAGATTTGTCAAAAAATAGAATCCTGTGTGAAAATAGTGTACAAGCTCAGCACACACATCAAAGTTGTACCATATCCCTAAAACAACACTAAAAGTGTATGTTCTCGGATGTTTTTATGGGTATGCACAAGAATTTCTTCCAAACATTCTCCTTAGACTGAAACAAATTTGGCTTTTAACAATGACTCTCAAAAGGTAGGCTTGCTTTTTAACAAGGTTTTAATTCACTTCTAGTCTAAATATTGCCAAGATCCTTTACCCCCTTGCAGGCTTCCCACACACATGAAAGTACAGTTTTGTGCAATCCCGAATGACTACTCAAGGAAGTGAGGATGGCTTTCACAAGGTTTAGTCACTTTCTGATTAAGGTAAAGTGCATTTATTTATAGTGGGTTGGATGATGTTGCGGCAAAAAGTGAATATCTCCCACTTTGGGTCATTCCCTCTCACCACCTTCGTAATGGAATTCTCATGAGGAAGGCCCTCTAAAGCTTTATTCTATCTAGCATGTATATGGAAAGCAAAAATTGAACTTAGTCCAACAAGTTTGGGAATTTGATTCACTCAAAGAGTGAAGAGCATATCCCTATTGTCTTCCTTTGTTCCAAACACCTCAAGAAAAAATTGTTCATTTTCAACCTCTTGAGAAGGAGGTTCTTAAAATTGAGATGTGTGGTTCAATTCCTTATCATTTTCTTTACACTAAATTGACTTTGCATGTTTGGCTTTCTGATTCACTTCGAAAAGTGAAGAGCATATGCCTAATGCTTGTTCAATTTAAACAATTAGAAGTATTTTCCTAGTTATACTATATTTAAATGAAATGCCTCAATTTAATCAATGCAAGCTTGATAAGATAAATACCTCATTTTTTGAAGCTAGCAAAGGCTAGGCGCATTTTTTATTGATTTGTACTTTATTTCAACTCACCTAGTGGCAATCATTCCCACTCTGGCTCCTACAAAAATTTAGTCAACACAATCAAAACAAAGTGAAGAAAAACTTGGAAATCTCAAAAGATAAAACACTCCTAACCTCTCTTAATCAAATTTGGTCAAATCAAAGCTTAAAGAACTTAGAATGAAAATCTATTCAAAGAGTAGGAAATTTTTCTTTATAAGAAAAAAATGCTTTAATATAATGATCATAAAGGTGTTCTTCTTTGAATAAGCTCTCTAAAAGATTAGATGCATGTATTTTCTTATCATGTTTAGCCTTAATCCTTACCTCTTTGCTAGGCCTTGTTACTCGCTTCTCTTGTTTCTGCACCTTTGGGTGATTTTTCATTGGCAGCAATGAAAAACACAGAGAGTTAAAATAGTGAACAAATCATTAGAAATTTTATTTAAATAAAAAATATCTACGTGGCATTTAACAGCTAATACGCAGCATTTAACTGTTACTATGCGTAAATGAAAACTTTGAAAGCGGCTTTAAAATCTTAAAAGGCGGCTTGGAAAAATCCACAGGCGGTCAAATAAAAGCCACAAGCAGCTCTTGGAAGTTCACAAGTGGTCTTTTGTGTTTGACAGGCGGCACACTTTATCTCACAGGAGGCACACTTTATCTCCCAGGTGGCCCACTTTATCTCACAGGCGGCTTAAGAAAGAAAGATAGAGATGAAAGAAACTTTGTACGCAGCATTTTACTATTCACAGGTGGCTCTGAATAATTCATAGGCGGCTCTTATCCTATTTTCCTGCAAAATAACACAAATAATAATGCAAAACACACAAAATATTAAGATAAACACGTTAGAAATGAGGCTTGAAGCCCCACGGTGGGCGCCATTTGTGTGTGTGAGATTACACCTTCATGAAATTAGGATTAGTAACAACAACTATATGGAAAGAAAATGCTATTAATCTAAGAATTGAAGTTAAACCCATGACATCTCATGGTTCTATATCTAAGCTTTGTTAAGAGAGCTCTCAACCTTAAGCTCTCTCAAGGAAAATCCTAGAATGAGAAGAAAATGATAAACATGCTCTAATCTAGCTCAAATGCTCTAAGATATACTATGAAATCAAAAAATGCTTCTAAAAATGATACTCTAAATGCTATGCAAATGTTGAAATAATCTCAAAAGCTCTCAAATTCTCTCCAAATGCCTATAATAAGGATTCTTTTCTCTTGAAATTCTTGGATTCCAAACACAAAGAAAATGGCTTGTATTTAAAGCAATTTCCCAAGGGTAGGGGGTAGAGTGAGTTGATCATGATCAAGCTTTGGTTGAGAAAAATCTTTGAGGTGTTTTCAAATAGAGGGAAAATTGGTTTCCCTCAAAGATATTAGGAATTATTTAATTCAATCATCTAATTAATTTAGCCATGTAAGGGTGAATGGGTTGGATTTGATTTTTTGATTTATACTATACAATTAATTGATTAAAATCAATTGCATAATTTGATTAATCCCTTTTAGGCTTGAATTTAATTATTTGATTTCATGATTATTTAATCCTTTGATTTAATTTTGAATTTTGTCCACTTTTCTTGATAAATGTCCATTTGATTTGATTTTGATCCATTTTAATACATTTGACGAGATTTGGGGCAATTGACTGAGATTTGCAAATTTGAATGTTTAAGATACACCTGGTCAATTTTAGGTGTCTACACTGGGGTACATCTTGTGTGTCATTGTACATGATTTAGAAGCTTGATGTAGTCACTAGTGGGGTTGGCAGAATAAATCAATTGAGTGTCCATTAAACATTGATCATCAACAATTGATAGATGAATTTTTTGATTCCATAAATGAAGACTTCGTGGGTTCCATGCAGATACATATCTATCAATAAAGTCAAGTGCATTTTTTATGGATTGACTATCATTCCATTGTAATTTCCCAATGTCTAGTGCATTCCTTATCCATATAAATCTATAGATATGTGTAGATCCTCTGTGTTTCTATTCATACCTGAGAGTATGTTTCTTTAGTAATTACTATGAGGTAAAATAAATTTGAAAGTGGAATGGAGGGGAATTTGTACCTATACCAATGATCTATTGCACCCAGAAGCTTATCTAGGACCTAATCACAGAATGTTGTGAATCTGTGGTGCATATAGAGTGCGGCTAGGGGGGGATTTTTTATTATATTTTGTAACCGGGCCATCTTGTTGCAGTACTAGGATTCAGTAGTGAGGTGGTTGACATGACCTTGTGCAAGTATAGCCATTTAGTATCTATTGCACTAAGTGTGAAAAAGAGAGTTCAACACCCTATTTGAATCACCATGTCAAGAAGCTCTCCTCATTGTTTACTCCAAAATGCTCATGTGCCATGAATTGATGAGCTAAAGCACATGATTTGGTCAAAAATGTTGTCATCAGGCATGTCCTTCAACCTTTAACATAGGTCATATATTGATTTATAGGTACCGTACCATCAAGTTGTTTACAAAAAAATATAGCTAATGTTACTTGGCTTTGATGGTGCATAAGGATATTAAGTATAAAGTACCTAAATCGTGGATGCTTCCCAAATTTGTTATCATGATAGTGCAAGAGGTTTTGATCATATTCATGCAGTTTGACATCTTTTATACGTTGTTGCTTAAATGCAACTTTTCCTTGACGGTACCGAGTTGGAAATGCCATTGCAAACAACCCTTCTGTTGTGTATTCATTGATGGGAGATGTAGAAATGGATGGTCACTTTATTTTTGGAATTGGCCAGCCTTTCCCTAGGTGTAGTAATGATCACGTACATCTTCCATTTCTCTTCTTACAGTGGGAAGATTTGGAAAAATCATGCGGCTTGCATAATTTCTTCTATTTGGTCTTCATTAGTTGCATTTATTGATGTATATGGACTATCACTAGGATCTACTTTTGATGTGGTAGTGTACAAAAGGTTTCTAATGTTAGTTATTCAACAAAGATGACAATGATGATTCATCTAACTATACATCTTTGTAAAATGGGTCATTATTTATTTTTTAATGTAATACTTCATAAACATGACTTCTACTAACATATAAGTTATATTTTTGATGCCCAATATTTTCTTTGTTGACTATAATTATGTCTAAGTCATCTACTCGCCTTGTCAAGAAAGATGCTATCAGGGTAATATCCTAAGGAAAACATATTGTGTGTCCATTGTATTTTAGTTGACTACCTCTTTCCTAAGTAACCTAAAGAATAGGGTTGATTCTTGCAATCAACATCTCTTCAATTTGAGTAAGGACTTGTAAACATTGAGGTTGATCTCCAGGGTCCATATTATTCCATTTTGAGAACTAATTTCCATGTTTTTTGATATGCATCTATAACAATTAGTTGACTCACTTGATTGTCTTGTTTTAATTCATGGATACCTTTCCATGCAAACTCCACATGTTGTAACAGTAGAAAGGCTATCCAATTTGGAATGGAAATGATTCCTTGTTGTGCAAAATTATTGAGAAAAATCTAGAGATTATATCTGCTTTACTGGGGTGACTTGAGTGGTATTGTGTATTTGTGTTATATTTAATTCTAGATGGATTCTTGCAGGTGACATTGGTAGTGTAAAAGAGGTTGCTGCGTGAACAAGGGTTTGGCGGGTCTCTCTTTTTCTTTTGTTGATGATGTCCTTTGTAACATGGTACCTTATCCTTTGTTTTTTATTTCTTTGAGAATGCTTGTCTTGTTTGTTATCATTGGGTAAGTCCATATATACACCCAAGAAAGAGGATTTGATATACCTGAAAGTAGTGTTTCTGTAATTAGATTCTTATATATTTTATAAAAGAAGTTTTAACTAAAATAGAACACGAGGAAAATTATTTAAGAGTTGTGTTTAGAGGTATGAATATGTGTAGAAAAATTGTAAGTAGAATCACTAATAGAAGTCCCAATTTGTAAAAATGAACACTTCTAAGGTTTATTTATGATTGTATTTCTTTGTAACATTCAAAAGTAAGATATTAAAAATAACATGTCTAAGTATTGTATGTGTTTTTTTTGTTCTTGTTCAACTTTCCATGGCATATTTAAAAATATGATTGATTTGAATGGGAGTCTTATTTGAGGCAATCAAATGCTCTAGTATGCAAAATGATTGTATGAGTAAAGATTTAAAAGAGAGTGGAAAAATACTATAGTGGGTACTTGTAAATGTAGTAAACATGTTATTGATAAATTTACTTGTGTAACATTGGAAGAATTGGAACAAGGAAAGGTGCATGCATAATATATTTATTTGTTGTTGTAAATATAGTACATACACATATAGTATTTTACATTCTAAATGCAAACTATTGTTTTTTGAGGAAATAGCAATGGAAAATTACATTTATCATTGTAGGGAATGCAAAACTTTCTATGTAAATAGCACTCTAGTAGAATCTAAGTTCAAAGATAAATTGAAAATTTATAATATTGTTCAAAATGTACTTTGCAGCATCATGCTCTGTTAGTAGGAATATGAAATCTTCTGCAGGTACTCCCAACAAATTAATGGAGGGCCATTCAAATTCAGTTACCTTCAGTAATTCTCATGTAGCATCTTTCAAGTCCATCTTGAGCATGTAGTTGTAGGAATACTTAGAGAGCTCAAAAGAACATTTGGGGTACCAGAATTTTTTCTTTTAAGTAGTGGACAACCTTTTTGTTACATTTCTTGTTGTCCATTACTAGTGGACATGAAAGGTAGTAGAACTTGTCCAAATGAAATTTAGTGATTTTTGCTAGTACACAAATAGGTTGTGTGTTGGACAATTCTTTGTTGACAATAGTAGAGATATCTATTGGATCAACAAACTTGGGTGCATAGATATGGCCTTTTGATAAGGATATAGAGGGTTGGTCATTCACTACATTTGTATACCATATTTTTAATGCAGGTGATTTAGGAAAAGTAGGATTGTTTATAATAGAGGTCAAGAAAAGGTGCTATCAAGTTTTTTTTCCATTCCATGATATTAGAAATGCAAATTTGATCAAAATTATTACTCGGCTTTGTTGGGCGAACATATCAAAGATTTTCTTGCCTTTTATTTCAAAGTGGAGACTCCATAGTGTAATCTATAGAATAGTTTGAAATGTCTTTTATTGTTGTTGTGCATTTCTTAGTGTCAGTTCCATTTTGTTTGCATATGGTTGATGGAGGAGTTATAGATACAAGTATCCCTATGACATCTACCAGGGAGTCGATGTGAAATGTATATAGTGAATCTATGCTCTTAAAATGGAAGCAATGTTTGGGTATGGTATAGTCTAGACATGTGGAAGGAGTTATGATCAATGAGCTTAACAGGACTATTTTGTATGGATTTATTGAGTTGATATATTTTGTTTCTGCAAGTTTTATGGGGCCACCATAAATCTTGTATAGAGAACCAAGGTAGAAAACATCATAGAACTCATCTACAAGCTCATTAAAACAAGTTACATGGATTCCATATGTGTCTTTATCGATGAATTCATGATGCAAAAGGTTTTGTACTCTAGTGTTTTCCTCACCCAATTGGCTTCTTTCTCTCTCCTAACCATCCAATGGTTACTTCTTTTTGGATTCTTCCCCCAATTAGGATCTCCAAGACCCTCACTATCAACTTCTCCTCTAAGGTATAGTTGACCTTTGGAAGATTCCAAAATTTTTAGGCTTATTTATCTTCTTGGCCCATCCAAGATCATTCTGAACTCTTTCCCATACTTCTAGACACATTACCAATCCAATTGGTCTCAATTTCACTAGGAGGCCTAATTGCCAAATTACTAGTAGGTCTAATTTCACTATTTGTGGGCTATTGCTCCCAAATAATCCAAATGAATCCACAAAATCCCTTTAAAATATTCAAGGTACTTATGAACACTATCATAATCCAAATTCCTAACTTTTGGTTGCACCCATAACCCTAATTTCCACCAGGCCCTAGTTTATAGCCTATTATTTAGGCCTCTAGACTAGTCAGCATGAACAATTATCAAAAAGGTCTCCAAACTTTGATTCACCTCCTTCCACCTTTGAATCTAGTTATGAGACTATCTAGGGCATCTAAAAATGCCACTAAGACTCTTCCCAAAGTTCATGGGTGCTCAAACAAAATCTTTCTCCACCCTGTCCTGGCTCACCTGTATTAAACAGTCAGCCATAAGGCTTTCCATTTGATATAGGAAATCTATTGCAACAAAAAAAATGAAAAAAAAAAACCCTATATACATAATCTAACCCTACTTCCCCCATGGTTTCATCCAAATCCACCAGTGGATTCTTAGGTTAGACCATTTCTAACTAAACAACATTGTAATGTCACGTGCAGACCAGTGACCTTCAAAATTCACTAACTTTACACTACAAGAACTTGGAAACAAACTATCTATTGCATATGAAAGATAATTGAAACCACTATACCCCCATGGGTTTTGATCACCTATGCCAATCTGTACACAGTCGTACTATAGCAAAAAGACAATGGAGATTACTAGAATGCACTTACAGTCATCCGTACAGAAGTACCCAAAAAAATTGTTGCAATCCAAAATTTCATTAACCATCTCAAATCATCGAATCCATTCTCATATACCAAGCATGGGAAGTTACAACTGATCTAACTACATTTTTTCCATTTCTTGCAAAAGTTGCTCGAGCAACTTTTGACATTTTGAGCATTTTGACTCATTTTGTGAACTCGATGGGTGAGTTTGACTTCCATGACCCTAGGTAGGATATGTAAGGTCCTAAAACACACCTCAAAACCATAATAAACAAAATAGAAAATTTTCACCATTTAAAGCCAAAATGACCCTAAATCACCTAATGAGCACTATGGGATCTTACAAACATGAAGTTGACAAAAAATGCATCCAACTTATTGGACCTTATTCCAAAACATACACAAACACCTAAACCAACCCTAAAACACACCAAAACATAAAATAGGGAGGTTCCCTACACCATACTCCCCTAGGACAAATAACTCAAGTCCCTTGAGTTAGGAAGTCTTCAATGGTGACCCCATGTTTCAGATTATCTGACTCTGTCATCCAAGTGGCCTCATCTTTAGGCAATCCCTACCACTTGATGAGGTAATCCTTATAGTTACCCTTCCCTATCTTCTTGATCACTTTAGAATCCAGTACACTTTCCAATTTCAGTGGCATTGGGGTAGGAAAGTCTTTTACCCAATCACCATCCTCCAAATCTACAAGAGTAGACTAACTTGTGTCTAGAGATGGTCCCCTATAGGGATATAGGTCACAAACATTGAAAATGGTTGAAATCCCCAAATCAGGAGGCAACTCCACCTCATATGCATTCTTGCCATACTTATGCAAAATCTTCAGTGGCCCTATCTTATTCATGAGTAGTTTATTTGGCTGACCTTTGGGTAGCCTCTCTTTCCTGAGGTAGGAAAGTACTAGATCCCCTACCTTGAACTAAAAATCCCTTCTTTTTTGATAAGCTTTGAACTTATACTTCTCCACTTTCTTTTGTAAAGTTTTGTTGACTTGATCATGAAGTTCCTTCATCTACTCTGCAAATGACTCTCCTTGTGCACTCCTCTTTTCCTTCAAACTGAGATCCCTTAAATCTAAGATCCCTCTAGGATTGACCCTATATACTATTTCAAAGAGGCTTTTACATATACTCCTATTAATGGAGTCATTATATGCAAACTCTGCTTTCCCTATGATGTGATCCCATGACTATCCATGTTGTTTAGTAAAGCATCTTAGCAAGTTCCCAAGTGACCTGTTGACTAATTTTGTTTGTCCATATGACTTTGGATGGTAGGCTGAAGAGAAATACAAGTTTTTTCCAAGAATCTTCCATAGGGTCCTCTAAAAGTGACCCACAAACTTACTATCTTTGTCACTTACTATATTTAGTGGCAATCCTTGGATCCTTACAATGTCCCTAAAGAATAGACCTACAATTTGAGAAGCATCATTGGTTTTCTTGCATGGAATGAAGTGTTCCATTTTTCTAAAATGGTCCACCACCAAAAACACACTATCATGACCCCTAATTGTCTTTGTTAACCCCAACACAAAGTTCATTCTTAGGCACTCCCAAGGCCTCTAGGGTTTGGATAGGGGTTGATAAAACCCATTGTTTTTGCTTTTTCCTTTTTCCCTCTAACAAATATGACACTCTTATACAAATCACCTAATATCTGATTGTAACTTAGGCCAATATTAATGCCTATTCACCTACTCCAATGTCTTATCCACTCCAAAGTGGCATCCCAAGCTTCCTTGGTGTTTTTCCTTCATAATGTTCTCCCTCATTGAACACTGAGGTAGACACATAAGATTTCCTTTAAAAAATAGGCCTTCCTACAACATAAACTCATTGAAATCCACTTTTAACCCATGTTGGAACTTCACACATGCCTCATAGGCATCTCTAAAATCTTTGTCCGCCTTGTAGAGGTCCTCCAAATCATCCATCCCTACACTTTGTAATTTTATCTCTTGTATTGTGAGTACTCTTTTTCTAAGAGCATCTGCAACCTTGTTTCTAACCCCTTTATTATGCTTTATGACAAATGTATAAGCCTGTAATGATTCTACCCACTTTAAGTGCCTTTGATTCAGTATTTTTTTCCTATTCAAGAAACTTAGGGCATGGTTATCAATGTAGACCAAAAACTCCCTAGGTAATAGGTAGCGTCTCCACTTTTTCAAGGCTTTTACCATAGCATATAACTCCAAATCATAGGTGGAATACTTTTGTTTATCCTCATTCAACTTCTCCAAGAAGAATCCATAGGATGTCCTTCTTGGCTTAGCACTGCTCCAATATCCAACTTACTAGCATCACACTCCACCACAAAGGGTTGATTGAAGTTGGGAAACCTAAGATTATGTAGCTCTACAATTCTCTTTTTCAACTTTTTGAACCCTTGGTCTACTGCCACATTCCACTTCAACTGACATTTTATTCCACCCTTTATGGTGTTGAGGATAGGGGCACGTACATGACTAAAATTTCTCACAAATTTCCTATAATAGGAGGTCAATCCATGTAAAATCCTAACATCCTCTATGGACCTAGGTGTAGGCCAATCCAATATGGACTTGACCTTATCAAGATCCATCTTCATGCATCCATTAGCAACCACAAAACCAAGGTAAACTAATTATGTTTTAAAAAACTCACACTTTTATTGATTAATCATCAACTTCTCTTGATGTAGCCTCCTTAGGACCATCTCCAAATGCTTCATGTGCTCCTCCTTAGACCTGCTAAAGATCAAAATATCATCAAGGTAAACTATTACAAACTTACCAATAAAATCTTCTAGCATTGCATTCATGAGCCTCATGAATGTGCTTGGTGCATTACATAGGCCAAAGGGAATTACTAGCCAATCATACAGCCCTTCATTGGTCTTGAAGGCTATCTTTCACTCATAACCAAGCCTCACTCTTAGATGATGGTATCCTGACTTCAAATCCACCTTAGAAAAGTAACAAGAACCTCCCAAATTGTCCATCAAATCTTCTATCTGGGGCATTGGAAACCTATACCTGATTGTGATCTTGTTTATAGCCTTGGATTCTGTACACATCCTCCATTTTCCATCCTTCTTAGGTTCAAGTACTGTAGGTAAAACACATGGGCTTAAAATTTTTCTTATGAATCCCTTATCCAACAAATCTTGAATCTATCTTGTTATCTCTACATTTTGACTTGGTGTCATCTTAGATGCTTCTTTGTTTGGAAAATATTCTTAAGGAATCAGATCAATATGATGAACCACATCCCTCATAGGTGTTAATGCACTTGGAAAACCATTATCCACTATGTCATGGTATCTTTCCAACAATGCTTGTATCCCTGGTGGCAAATTGACTTTCTCCTTAGTCTCCTCCTTTGGTTTTATGACTACTGCACAATAGACTCCTTTCTCTTTCTTCATGGCTATTAGAAAATCCTTCCCACTTAATAACATCACACTGGTTCCCACATGTTTCTCCTCATTAGGCTCTTGCAAAGGATCCATATGAAACGTCTTCCCTAGCTTGGTGATCACATAACTATTCTTTTCTCCATCATGTATTGCCTTGACATCATGCTGCCATGGGCATCCTAGAAGCAGATGACATGCATCCATAGGTAGTATGTCACACAGGGCCTTGTCCTTATACTCTCCTATTTAAAACTCCACAAAGGTTTGTTCATATAACACTATTTGTTGACCCTTGTTCAACCATGAAACCTTATAGGGTGTGGTATGAGGTATCCTTCTTAATTTCAATTTTCCCACCATCTCTGTGGATACTATATTCTTAGTGGATCCAGAGTCCACTATCACTTTGCAAATCTTCCCATGAGACCTACAAGTTGTCTTAAACAAATTATTTCTCTCAGGTGTCTCTATAGTGCTAGGCACTTTCAAAAAACTTCTCCTTAACATAAATTTCTCTCCATCCAATACTAGCCCTACCTTGGAAATGGGAGAAGTAACACTTTGTGTGTCATCCTCTTGCACCAACTGATTTCTTCTATCCCCCATTGAAGATGAAGAAGTCTTTTCAGGACACTTGCCCATTGTATGGCCCACTTGGTTGTTGTTATAACACCTACCAGTAAAGACTGAATTGGTCTTCCTTGTGACTGAAATATTCCTCTAGGAGGCCCTCTTCCTCTGTATCCTCCCCTCTAAAAAGATCCTCTAAACTAATTACCCCCACTATTATCCATAGATTGATTATCTTCTTGTCTATTAGGGATTTTTCCTCTACCAAATTTACTCTTGTCTCTCTGGAAATGTTTATTATTGTTACCACCTCTTCGCCTCTGATGGAAGTCATTCCTCCTTCTAGCCTTATCCTCTTCTCTTAAGGCTAATTGAAAAAAAATTGTGCATACTGTCAGGAGCCATCATGCTAATCTCATCCTGAATCTCTTGTATCAACCCATTGAGATACCATGCCACCTTTGCCATTTCTTCTTCTTGTCTTCTAGCCCTTAGGCTCAACTTATGAAAATCCTTGGTGTAAGCACTCACTTTAATCTCCTTTTGTCTTAAGTTCTGCAACTTTTAATACATCAGTATCTCATAATCAGTAGGCAAGAATTGTGCCCTCAATTTGATTTTCATCCTCTCCCAAGAAACAATATTTTTCTTTCCACTGGTTACCCTATCATCCTACATCATGTTCCACCACACCAATGCAGATCTCTTGAGTCTAGCCTTATCATAGATGACCCTCTTCTCCTCTTAGACTTCTTTGTAATCAAATTGGTTGTCAATGGATTCAAGCCAATCGAACAACTCTTCTCCATTAAGGCTACCACAGTAATATAGCATGTGTTCCATACTATCCTTGTTAAGGGAATTAAAGGAATCTAAGAATACCTTTTGTTATTTTTCCATCTTAGGTTCTTTACGCTTGTTAGATGACTCTTCCGACTAACTTTCCACATCCTCATCACTTTCATCCCCTCATTCAGTGATCTTCTTTTTTCCCTTTATCTTAGACGCACTAGCCTTCTCCAAGAGGCCCTAAAACAATTCCACAATGGAATCCCTACTAATTTCCTTAGGACGCATGTTTTTAACCTCTTGACTCTCTTCCACTTCAGACATACACAACCTTCAAGAAATTCTGGCTCTGATACCACTCTGATGCAAAGGGTTTGGTATTCTAGTGTTTTCTTTAACCAATTGGCTTCTTTCTCTCTCCTAACCATCCAATTGTTACTTATTTTTGGATTCTTCCCCCAATTAGGATCTCCAAGTCCCTCACTATCAACTTCTCCTCCAAGGTATAGTTGATCTTTGGAAGATTCCAAAATTTCTAGGCTTAACTAGTCCAACTAGTTTCCCAAATGCCTAGTCTTCTTCACTAGATTCCCTCCTAGAATCCCAAACCCCTTCTTAGGATCTTCACCTACATACACTTAGAATCTTATCTATCTTCTTGGACCATCCAATATTATTTTTAACTCTTTCCCATACTTCTAGACACATTACAAATCCAATTGGTCTCAATTTCACTAGGAGGCCTAATTACCAAATTCCTAGTAGGTCTAATTTCACTATTTTTGGGCTATTGCTCCCAAATCCTCCAAGTGACTCCACAAAATTCCTTGAAAATATTAAATTTACTTATGAACGCTACCATAATCCAAATTCTTGACTTTTGGTTGCACCCATAAACCTAATTTCCACTAGGCCCTAGTTTAAGGCCTATCATTTAGGCCTCTGGACTAGTCAGCATGAACAATTATAAAAAAGGTCTCCAAACTTTGGTTCACCTCCTTCCACCTTTTAATCCAGTAAGGAGACTATCTAGGGAATCTAAAAATGCCACTAAGACTCTTCCCAAAGTTCATGGGTGCTCAAACCAAATCTTTCTCCACCCTGTCCTGGCTCACCTGTATTCAACAGTCAGCCATAGGGCTTTCCATTTGATCTAAGAAATCTATTGAAACAATATAACTGGAAACAAAAACCCTATCTACAGACTCTAACCCTACTTCCCCCATGGTTTTAGCCAAATCCACCAGTGGGTTCTTAGGTTAGAGCCATTTCTAACTAAACAACACTGTAATGTCACGTGCAAACCAGTGACCTTCAAAATTCACTAACTTTACACTACAAGAACTTGGAAAAAAACTATCTATTGCATATGAAATCTAATTGAAACCACTACACCCCCATGGGTCCGATTACCTATTCCAATCTGTACACAGTCGTATAGTAGAAAAAATTCAATGCAGATTAAAAGAATGCAGTTACAGTCATCCATACACAAGTACCCAAAAAAATTTGTTTCAATCCAAAATTTCATTAACCATCTCAAATCATCAAATCCATGCTCATATACTAAGTATGGGTAGTTACAACTGATCTAACTAAATTTTTTCCATTTCTTGCAAAATTTGTTCGAGCAACTTTTGACTTATTGAGAATTTTGACTGAGTTTGTCAACCCGATGGGTGAGTTTGACTTCCATGACCCTAGGTAGGATATGTAGGGTCCTAAAATACACCTCAAACCCATATTACACTAAAATAGAAAAATTTCACCATTTAAAACCAAAATGACCCTAAATCACCTAATGAGCACTATGGGCTCTTACAAATATGAAGTTGACTAACATTGCATCCAACCCATTGGACCTTATTCCAAAACACACACAAACACCTAAACAAACCAAAAAATACACCAAAACATCAAATCAAGAGCTGCCCTGCACCAATTCAAAACCAAATACTTTTCCTTCACGAGTAGCATTTTTGTATTCATGGATTGGTGTTTTTCCTAATGCTCAACCCTCAATGGACCAATGTCTATGATATGGAGTCGATGATTTAATGGAGATTGGTTGAAAAGGAGACATATTTTGTATAGAATACCTTGTATTTGAAGAAGACCCTAAGGCATGGTTAGAGGGTGAAGGTAAAATGTAGTCAGTAACCTGAAGGAGTGGAATTGGGCTTTCAACTATAGGTGCATTGTTTGAGAATATTTCAAAGTCTTCGATTAAGAGTTCCCTGTATAGAACAAAGAGTGAAAATTTAGGAAGGAGTTTTAGTTTGTAAATCAAGAACTTTAATATGGTAGTGTTAAAGAAAGAGCTTATGTGAATTTATGGAGCATCTTGCAATAAAATTTCTTGAGGCAAATAATTGAGCCCATCACCAAAGCCTCTTCAATGACAAGATATTTGAATTTGTCTGGAAGTAGTGTAGAATGCTTCTTTTCACTATTAGAGAGGTCCAGTCGGTATTTGGTTGATTTTGAATGTGTTTGTTATATAGTATGTATAGACATAACTTGTAAGTATGGATCTGTAATAGGATTTCAAGTACGTCTCATATGTCTCAACTATAGAGGGTGTTGCACCACCTATGTAATATCAATCATAATACGACTCTTTCATGAAGGTGCAAAGGTTCTCCAACTTGGTATAACTATCTTAAAGTGTATTGATGTCTTTTTCTTTGACAAGTGGAAATTGGGATTCAAATTTGAAGTTCTGCACAATATCATGACAATTGGTTGACAAAATCATAGATAGAGACTGAACATTAGTTGCAAGATTTATTGGTTGATTCACTGAGTAACATGATCCTTGTAGTATGTTGGATACTACAATTGGATTTGAGGGGATGCTAGCATTTTTTGTTGTGTTTCCACTAACGAATTCAATGATTTCATGATTATTCATGTTTGTTGTCTTTTCCTGAGAGAAATGAATGTAAATATGGTATAAGTTGTAATTATAAGAATAAGAATGGTGGGAAAAAAATTTCCCTTGCATTTAAAAGTGTTTTAAATAATAATACCAAACAAGCATTTAAATATGATCTTAATTTACAGAAGGAATAATGGGTGATAAAACTCTTTGATTTAATATTATATTTGAGATTATTATAATGATTGTTCTATTCGTCATTCCCGAACCAAAATATTAGATTAAGTGGGAAAATTGATTGTAATTTTTGTTTAAAAAGCTAAGATAATCAATGTTGTATTTCCATAAACCTTAATCTTAAGCCTTATCGCAAGCATCAAGGTGGAATCTATAATCCTAATCCTAAACAAGACCATAAACCTAAGTTGTAAGCAACCCTTACCATAATCATGAATTAAATAATAATGAATATTCTTGATCACATTAATTTTCCATTAGTATACAAACAATACTTTCGGTAAGCCTACACTGAAAGATAGGAAAGAGAAAACCAAAGATCAGATTAAGAGATCACCAAAGATGACTAAGTATAGAGAAACCCGACAACACAACTTAGTGTGTAAACCAAAAATGAAATGACAGAAGGATAAAGAGGAACCCAACATGCAGAATATAGTGTAGACCAACAAGACAGATTAAGTGCAACTGATAGAACAAAGCCAAAGGATAGTCAAGCATGATCGACAGATAGAACCGAAAGTTAGTTGCAACCCACAAAAAGTGGATCTGACTTACACGTTAGATAAAGAAAGTTTATTCTATTTATAGGATATTTATTTATTTCAAACCCATTTCTTTAGGGACAAGAAACATTAATGTAAGTTATTTAATTAGTCTAACTGATTTAAAACACATAGACTAGGAGATCAAGGTACAAGTTGTAAACCTGATCTTAGAGTTAACATTGTTTTTATCAAAACTCAATGAATTCAATCCATCTATAAATAGATGATGCAATCATTCATTATGTATGTATGTGAAAAGAAAAAAAGAGAGAGGAGAACAGAACAAGCACATCTATGGATTAGAAAGAGGGTCTCAAGAACCAAAACTGAAAAAGGAGGATTTGGTTAGCAGAAGGAAGAATAGAACAAACCGATAATCAGAGGTATTAACCAATTACAATTAGGAGATAATATTTTTATTGTAAACTAAATTGGATCTATATCACCAATAGGAGATTACATTTACCAATTCAATTTGTAATTTTCTATCATTCTAACAAGTGGAGCAAACTGTAAAACTCCTTTAAAGGAAGGTGGATTTAACAATCCAACATCAAATCTCTTAACTGAGTGCACACTCAATAGTGTTGCTAAATCTCTTAACAAAGTAGAGTTTAACAGGTCTCCACTGATACTCTTAATAGGGTAGATCATCAGAAGTGATCAAATTGTAAGCCTTAACTGACCCCTTCCAATCTGCAGATAGTGAATTTTTGTGGGTGTCATCCCCACCACAGATTTTACTTCCTAAACAGGAGTTTTTTGCGATATCATATCTTGTGTTATGTGTCAATTACTTTCATGAATGTTTCTATGAATGATTCACATGTATGTTAATGTTATGAATTGATATAACTCACATCAATATAGTATAAATTAGATTGAATGGATATGAAATTGATTACAAAGGTTAATTGATAAGAGGATACAAAAAGTTTTAGAGGTACTGATTCACCCCTCCCCTCTCAGTACTTACTTCCCATTAATCCCAACAATTGGTATCAGAGCTAAGTCTCTTCTTCGAAAGCTTAAAGGCTTAAGAGCAAAGATCATAAAATGGAGAAGTAAAAACTTGATAAAAAAATATTGAGAATAAAAATCTTGAAATTCAGATGTTCTTTGAACAATATAAAGAAGCTAGAATAAAAATGAAATAGTTGCTGGATGAAAGAAAGAATATGGCATCTCATTGTAATGAGACAGATTATCATGAGGAAGAGATACCAGATTTCTTTGAGTCTTCAGGATCAACTAGAAGTAAAGCATCAGATACATCAGAAGAAAGCATCACATGCCTAATAGAAATCAATCTACATCTGGCTGGACAAGTTAAATCTCAGAAAATTGGTTAAGAGTCATAGATGGTAAGGATGATTGATGTCATGAACAATGCTAGGTAGGCTGAGCAAGAAAGAACACTAGCTATAGATGATAGAAGAAAGATCATAGAAAAGCTACAAGAAAAAGAGTCTGAAATACAAAGACTTACATAGCATCACCATGAGATAACAAATCAGATTATTCTTATGAGTCAAGAAGCAAACAAAATAAATGTTGAACTCATTGAAAGAATAGAAGCTATCAGTGAACTGAGGGATGAGAATGAAAAATTAAAACATGAAATAATAATTCAACAACAACATAATGAGATTATCAAAAAGGTTGAAGAAAGCAATAAAAGAATGGATGATTTTCTTGAAGGACAATGAAGAGTCAACAACAACAATCGTCTAGGTTTTACCAAGAATGGAGAATCATCAAATCACTCCAATCCAAAGAATGTCTATGAAAATACAAGACCAAGAAAGCTGACATGCAATGTCTATGGAAAGAAAGACCATACTGTTAATCCCTAAGTTTTGTTGATTATTAGTGACTCACACTTAGTCATTTACTTAGGCAGTTTTAATTGGTTATCACTGTGGCCATGCTAAACATTCAAGGTTAAGCAACATTTCTGAGCAAGTTTTAGGTTGCCGAGTTACATCATGCCAAGCTGAGTAGAATATTAAGTGCTGAGCGACAGAGATGTTTAGTGTCGAGCATAATAGTTTTTGCATACATGTCAAGATTGATTCAAACTTTGATGTAAACAGTTTAGGCTGACTTGTATGAGATCTGGGATGACATTTGTATGCATTTAATATTTGTCTACTAAGTTAATTTCACATTTACTTGTTTTATACTATGCATGGCATGGAGCCAATCAAGAAATCAGAATGCATTGGAGGTATAAACAATAGATCTTGATCGTTGATCTAGATCTTGCTACCAGATCTGAAAAGATATAATAAGATTGCTTCTAACCATAGAAAGAGTGTGTGCAAAAAAGAGATATACAAAGAAGGGTTGTTGTTCATAAGAGATGAACAGTAATTCATTTTGAGAGGAAGTCTAGATCAAGCAGAATGACAGAGCAGTGAAAAGCAGAGTAAAGACATATCAAATTGAGAGATCACAAAAGCTATTGGAAAGAGAAGATACGTCATCAACATCAGAGGGTATAATGAAGGATCACTACTTGGAACATTCTAATAGGTGTATCAGCTGAAATCTCTTAACAAAGTGGTTTTAGCAGACCATCTTAAAATCTCTTAGCAGAGTGCTTACTTTATTGTAAGTTGAAATCCTTTAACAAGGTAGATTGTAATGATCTTTAGTTCTTAACTGAACAGGCCTTTAACTAGGTAGATTGTGTATTGCAATCAAACTTTTGTAGCCCTAATAGGAACACTTTATTGCTGCAGTAGTGAAGATTTTGTGGGTGTCATCCCCACCCTAGTTTTACCTATTTGGGTTTCTGGGTTACCAAAATTTTGTGTTATGAGTTACATATTTCATGTTATGGATGCTATCTGATGTTAGGTTAATTTCATATATGTATGAATGTGGATCAATTTATTTTAAGTGGTTAAGTTTCAAGATCTGATTCACCCCCCCCCCCTCTCAGTATCTTGCTTTCCCATTATTGTACTTCCAATAATTGGTATCAAAGCATAGTTCACCTACAAAAGCTTTTAATCAGCTTGTGAGAACAGATCTTGAGATGGAGGTTTACAAGTTGGGTAAAGTTATTGAAAATTAGAAGATTGAGATCCAACTAGCATTACATCAGCTTGAGATAGAAAGACAAGAATTAAAGAAATAATTGAAAGCTAGGAGAGATTTGGCCAAACAAATGAATGATACTCATTATTAGGAAGATGACACTACAAATCTATTCTAGAATGGAGATTCTACTGAGAGAGATGTAGCAATTGCAGATCTACTGGAAAAGAACAATGCACTGTGTGAAGAAGTCAAAAACTTGAAAAGAGAACAAGAAATGCAGACAGTAAGACTATGTGAAGTAGTGGAACAAAAGAAGAAAGCTGAAGATGACAAACCTATGGTAGAAGAAGATAAAGGAGTGATAATTTTCAGACTTGATGAAAGGACACATGATGTTCAAATGATGACAATCAATCAGGTTGACATGGAAAATAAACTGCTACTTACAAATTAGGAGATTAGTAGGAAAGATATGGAAAATATAAATTTGAGATCTGAGAACAATCAATTGAAAGATGATTTGAGATTTGAGAAGGAAATTAATGAAAGGCTAAATAAGCCTAATGAAGCCTTGACTCATTTTGAGAATCTTATGGAAGCATCAAGAAGGTCAAAGGATTCTTCTGGATTAGGTCACACTGAACCAAAGACATCTACTAAGAAAGGAGAATCGTCTAAGAATGGTGAAAGGAGGAATGCAAAGACAAAACACAACAAGCATGTTTGCCACCACTGTGGAAAACCAGGTCATACAAAAACATTTGCCAAAGTAAGAAAGGTAAGTCCAATCCTAAACCTAAGTTTAATGGTTATGTTTAATTGCAAGAAATTTGGACATTAAGCACATGAATGTTGGGATGAAGCAAGTGATGCACCCCCCAAACCAAGATTTAATGGTTATTGTTACAAGTGTCAGAAACATGGTCACAAGGCACAAGACTGCAGATCTAATGCTAAACAACAATGGACATCAAAGACACAAACAAAACCATCTAAGAAAGGCAACACTTACAATTGGGATTACAATACAAGGTAGAGTTGTCGTTACTATGAAGAATATGGACATCCACCTGAAGATTGCTTAAAGACACATGTCAAAGGGAAATCTAAGAGTTGGATGAATGGAAGCTTAGTCTGTTTTAGTTTTTTTAAGATAGCTCACACTAAGAGAGAGTGTAGGACAAGAGTTCCTAATTGTACTGTTGAAGAAATAAGAGCACATATGAACTAGACATGGGTAAGGAAAATAGAGCTGAGAAGTAGTGAATCCATTGAAGTCAAGGTCACCCAATCCAATGGATTAGGTAATCACACCATCTCCAACTAAGAAAATAGAGGTATGTAAGGAACTGCATTCAAATTTTAAATCTTACATCAGTTCCTAATATGTAAATGTGCCAAAGTCCATATCTGCATATGTTAAGATGTACTAGGACATGTCTGTGACAAGTACCAAGAAGAGTTATCTACACTATAGGTACCAATTTGGTTGGCCGATTAAGTTGTGTGATGGCCAAGTGTGGTAAGCCGAGTGGTATGCAAGTTGTGTTGGTCGGCCGATGACAACTGGCTTGCACTAACCTAACGAGAAAAATATTTATTGCTTACCTATCTTGACCTTTCGAGTCTATATAAGGACGATCGGTCTATTATTCATTTTTACCTTATGATTTTTAGAATTTACAGTGCGATCAAAGAAGTTGCAGAATTTGATCTTAGCGAAGTGTGTTTCGATAATTTTGTCAGCGTGTCGTCGGCAACCCTAAGTTGAACAGTGCAAAGTAATTTCTTGTCGAGGTACTTTGTTCTTCATTCTCGAACCCTAACTTAAAGAGATTATGGCTGCAAGTTCTTTGGCACTAGACAAAGGAATGGAGGAGGATTTGAATCAAATTAAGTTAGTAAGGAGTGATGCATGCGCACCACCAAACTTTTGTGTCATTCTAGAAAGCGCGATTTTAAGTGATCTGAATGGAGCCCTCTCATCAATCCCACCAAAGGTACTTATGAATCATGATTTTAGATCTTGTTATATGGTTACAATTGGTGAAGTGGGTGATAGAGAATTGAGAAAATCCTATGAAAAGTTATGTGAAAATGGAATTCTGAAAGATGAATTCAAACATTTAGCTGACAAAGGGTTAACTCATGTCCTAGATTTTCTAAAAGAATTCAAGGATGAATGGATTAAGGTTGTCCTAAGCCGAGCTCATAATATGCATATGTGGCTGGACAATGGACCAGTAAAGATCAAAAAAGATATTATCCAAAAAGTTACTGGATATCCTATTATCAGTGGTAAAAGGACCATGAGAGATCAGAAGAAAGAAGAGATAGAAACTAACACTAGAGCTGTTTGGAACAACAGAGGTATGACCATCTCTAGAATTGAAGACTTAGAACTTGACTTTGGAGTCAGAGTGATAGCACACAAGTTCTATCAGTTGATTCAACTGGATAGTGTTCCATGTACAATCGTGGACCAGGCATGGAAGATAGTAAAAAAGAATCACACCTATGACCTTGCCGAGCTGTAGTTGACACAACTAGCCAAGAACTTACTATCAATCAGGAAATCCAAAAGCACATCATGTAAGTTTGGCTCTTTGTTAATGTGTATATTCTTGTATGTACAGAAGTCATTTCCTATACTAGGAAATATTGTTTGGAAGAAGGACAAACCCATCACTTTACAAATTAGTGAATGTATTCAGCAATTAGGCAACAATTACAATAGTATTATGGGAAATTATTTTGTGGAATTCAAAAAGAGAATGAGGTTGAGGACCAGAATTCCCAATTCACTTGTAGAAAAGAAAACTGATGAAGGAACATCTGAGCCGAAGGATAAATAAAGTGAATCCACCCCTGTACCACAGAAATCAATAGTTCACACTGCTACTGAGCCTGAGAAGGTTGGGACAGATGCACAAGAACAATCAGAGACAGTAAACACTATTGATCTGACTATTGACAATCCAATTGATGTGACAATTAATGACTCTAGCAATCTAGATGCCGAGGGTCAAGATGAGCCAAGGGACTCAACTAGTGAATCACCTATTAAGGAAACTGAGGTTAAAGAAGAAAAGGGTACAGAAGAAGATAAAGAGAAAACTCAAGAGGAACCTGAGAATAGAGATGCTCAAGAAGAAGCAGAAAATGAGAAAATAATTGAACAAGAGGTAATTGTACAAAACTCACCTATTTTGGAGGTTGTGAAAGTAGTTCTAGATAGTAGTGAGGAGACAAGAGATACTAACAATGAGCCTAAAGAACAAGAGGCAGTGCAAGTGTTGGTTGATCTACCACACTCTGCATCATCAACTCCCACTAGAACTAAGATAGGAGGCATACCTGATCAGAGGGAAATTTTGACTAAACTGAAGGATGCAATGGTGACTACTACTGAAACTGGAAAAGGTATTGTAGAAACAAAGCCAAGCAGTGTTTAACCTAAATTTAAGAAGAGGAAAGTTATGAGGAAGAAGTCTCCGATTATTTATGTCACATTAGATGAATTTATTGTGAGTCCACCATGGGATCCCAATGTTTTGTCTTATGAACAGATTGTGACTCTTCAAGAGCTGCTTAAGAGGAAGAAAAGACAGGAGGAACTGAAAAGGGAGCTAAAGCAAAAGCAAGTGCTACATGACATAAAAGATATATTTGTAAAGGCTTTTGACATGGAGGATGAAAACCCTCAAGCCCCTATTCTTGGTTAGTTAGTTCATATTGTGCAAAAGGTAAATGATGACAATATTGAAGCCAATGAAAAGTTGTTGCAATGGTCCGAGAGAAAATTTGAGAACAAGGTACTAGCAAAAGTCTCAGGAGAGATTGCAGTAAAACAAGTTGAACTTTCTTGTCTGGTAGAAACTTTAGAGGCAGTTGCAACAAATGTTTATTCTTTGTATAAAAGGTTATCTGATGTTGAATTCTTCACAAAGGATAATCAACAGACTTTAGAAAAATTGCACTTAGACCTAAAGTCAACTAGAAATTCACTAAGTATGGATGCTAGCACTAGCTCCTTACATTTTAATAGGTTGACTTATGCACAAAGGAGGATAGCTGAGCTCATGGCTGAAGATGGTCAGATTAGGACCAAATTTATTACTGTTCAGACAAGTCTGATACCTCATCTAGAGGTCATTCAGAAAGAACTTTCATCTGCAAATGAATTGGTCAAGAGAGATTCTCATCTCTCCACTGCAGAAAGAATAGTAAGTCTAGCTGTCAAGCGATAAGTGAAATAGAGGTTATGAAGTTTGTCAAGGACAGTTGGGACTCTGCATTTTAGTCTACCTTACAACTTCATAAACACTTTTCAGACAAGTATAATTTGACCCCACCAGCAATCAGTGACAAAAATAAGGGGGAATATGATAGGACTGACAAAGATACAACATAAAGGAGATCAGTACAGGTATCCATGTAAATATTTTTTTTAAGGCATGTATACTATGTAAAGTTTTGTATGTCGTATGATGTACATTCCTAGGGGGAGTACACTATACTTAGGAAACATTTTGGTTGGAATGAATTGTAATGATAAGTGTGTTTTTTCCACTAATATCAAAGGGGGAGATTGTTAATCCCTAAGTTTTGTTGATGATTAGTGACCCACACTTAGTGATTTACTAAGGCAGTTTTAGTTGGTTATCATTGCGGTCGAGCTAAACATTCGAGGCCGAGAAACATTGCCGAGCAAGTTTTAGGTTGTCGAGTTACATCATGCTGAGCCGAGTAGAATATTAAGTGTCAAGTGCCAGAGATGTTTAGTGCCGAGCAGAATAGTTTTTCCATATATGTCAGGATTGATTCAAACTTTGATGTAAATGGTTTAGGCCAACTTGTATGAGATCTAGGCAGACATTTGTATGCATTTAATATTTTTTTATTGAGTTAATTTCACATTTAATTGTTTTATACTATGTATGACATGGATCCAATTAGGAAATCAGAATGCATTGGAGGTATAAACAATAGATCTTGATCGTTGATCCAGATCTCGCTGCCAGATCTGAAAAGATATAATAAGATTACTTATAACCCTAGAAAGAGTGTGTGTGAAAAAGAGATATACAGAGAAGAGTTGTTGTTCATAAGAGATGAACAGTAAGTCAGTTTGAGAAGAAGCCTAGATCAAGAAAAATGATACAGAAGTGAAAAAAAAAGTAAAGACATATTAGATTGAGAGATCACATAAGTTATTTGAAAGAGAAGATCCGTCATCAGCATCAGAGTCTATAATGAAGGATCACTACTTGGAACATTCTAACAGGTGTATCAGC
This sequence comes from Thuja plicata, assembly GCA_018584345.1. Classification (NCBI taxonomy): domain Eukaryota; kingdom Viridiplantae; phylum Streptophyta; class Pinopsida; order Cupressales; family Cupressaceae; genus Thuja; species Thuja plicata. The sequence continues at coordinate 30,384 of MU228284.1, read as the reverse complement.
TGAAATCTCTTAACAGAGTGGTTTTAGCAGACCATCTTAAAATCTCTTAGTAGAGTGCTTACTTTATTGTAAGTTGAAATCCTTTAACAAGGTAGATTGTAATGATCTTTAGTTGTTAATCGAACAAACCTTTAACCATGTATATTGCATATTGCAATCAAAATTTATTAGCCCTAATAGGCACACTTTATTGTTGCAGTAGTGAAGATTTTGTGGGTGTTATCCCCACCCCAGTTTTACCTATTTGGGTTTCTGGGTTACCAAAATTTTGTGTTATGAGTTACATATTTCATGTTATGGATGCTATCTGATGTTAGGTTAATTTCATATATGTATGAATGTGGATCAATTTTTTTTAAGTGGTTAAGTTTGAAGATCTGATTCACCGCCCCTCTCATTATCTTGCTTTCCCATTATTGTACTTCCAACACATACATCAAATGTATGCAGAGGCAAAATGAAAGGTATTCCTAAATCTACATCTTCATTCATAGGATTCTTTTATAAATGTAACAAGAAAGGTCATAAAGCATATGAATATAAGTCTGAGATGAAACAACCAAAGAATGAAACCTACATGGATAAATATTGTCCTACATGAAAAATGAATGGGCACACAACTCTTGAATTCTAGAAAAAGAAAAGGCAAGAATGGAAGCCTAAAGGTCAAGAAACTCCTTATCAACCGAAGAGAGTCGATAATCAGTATTTATGGGACTACGATACTTGGACAAATTGTACAGCATATGGAAGATACATTGTCACATTGCTGCAAACTATATGAGATAATGGACTAGAAAGTCTAGAGCCTGGACTAACCCCAGAATGGCATGCTTAAACTGTCATAAATTTGGTCATCTCAAGAAATACTGCAAAGACCAAATGATAGAGACAAGCACATATCCCAATGGAAACACCAGTGAAGATATCCAAAGAGCTAGAGACAAAATGTGGAGAAAAGCTTCAACCAATGATGAAGTTGGTCCAAGCAATGCAAATGGTGACACCCCATCCAATGGATCCAGTGACATCGCCAACCCCACCTAAAGCAGGACAAGTAAGTATGGAACTGCATTACCCCAAGTTATTAATTTACATCAGTTCCATAATAAATATGTTGATATAATGCCAAATTATCATAATAAAGATGCATCATGGTATTACATGTTGAAAACTGTGATAAATATACTATAAGGTATTCATACCAAAACCCATCGATATACAGTCAAAGCTAAAAATACCTACACTTACCAAGAAGCGTTGGTTAACATAAGTAAAAGAGAAGTTGCTAAGTAAAAACTGAGGCTCATCGGTAAACAAGAAAAAAGTGAACAAGTTGTCTATGAAACTGAAACCTGTCTGTAATAAAGTAAAGTGAACAAAAAATGCTCTAAAAAATTTTAAGTGTCATGAAAGGAAGTAATGTCTTCACCGATGAACTCAGTCTTCACACACTGAGGAGTTGGTAAGCATTTATGGCACGTGTTTTATGGCAATGACTATAAATAGGGTATCGGGATAACTTATTTGTCATGACACCCAGAGCAGAGTGACAAAGGTGAAGGGATCACAGAGTGATCATGAATCGACCAAACAACACTCCTACCAGATCAAGAATCTTTGCAAGCATAAACAGTAAGTTCTACAAGATCGACGATTCCATTTTTACACAATACAAAGGAAGCCCTAAATTTGAAAATGGAATTGACTTCATGAACCATGAAATCCAAGAATGCAAAGGAAGATGAGTTCAATCTCATCAAGAACATGACATGTGAGGAACCTAATTATAAGATCCATCCTGAGGTTGCCTCACAACCCGACAACACTGGAGCATTTTCACTCATTCTAGCTAGCGTTTTACTCTTGGAAGATGTTAGATCTTTCATACATTGCAAGATAGTAGAGATAGGATCTTCAGAGGATGAAGAAGCTTACAAGATTCTATGCAATGAAGATGGGATGCTAAAATACGAACACAAGCATATTGAGGTAAAAGGGCTCACCAATGCCTTAATGTTCCCAAAAGTCTTCAAAATTGAATGGATTCAGTTAGTGCTAATAAAAATGCATAACAACAAGTTATGGTTGCATGAACCAAAGGCAATAACCAGAGATGTCATCCATGCAGTCACCGGTTACCCCATAACCGATAAAGGAAAGGCACTCAAGCATCCACCAAAGGCCAAAACTGAAAAGATGATAGGAGCCAAATGGGATGGCCGAGGATTGAAAGTAACCACAATAACCGATGATGAGATCAAGTTTGATGCATGTGTTCTGGGCTATAAATTCTTCCAAGCTAGTAGATTAAATAACATAGCATCAGGTGTAGTGGACATAGTGTACAAAATTGTGAAGAATGGTACATAATTAGACTTATCTAAGCTAATCCTAAATTAGTTGAAAGACAAACTAAAGACAATAAGGAATGCAAAGTCAAACACATGTAAGTTTGGCTCACTACTAATGTGTATCTTCTTTTATTTTCAAGAAAATTTCCCATTGGTAGGAGATGTGAAATGGGATAGCACAAAACCAGTCGCCATGCAAATCAGTGAGCACATAGCTACATTGGGAGATAACTTTCAAACAGTCATGGATGAATACTTTAATGTATTCAAAGACTGAATGCGAAAGAGGGTAAGAATCCCCAAGCAACTCATTGAACGATAGAAGGATGAGATATGCTTCATGGTTGATACAAATAATACATATATCAAACCTGTTGTAGCAAGAATAGTATGGTTACAACCATTGGAATATGAGATCAACATTGATCTTGCAACAAAGGAAATTGATGCCTTAATCAATAAACCACTGGACAAGAAACAACCCAGGTTCAACACATACGAAGAGGCCAAGACATGAATTAAATCAGGCCTAGTTGTCAAGAAGATAGTCAAGAAAAATGATAAGATGGTGAAGAATCTCAAAAATATTCTATCAACAACTGAGGAATAAATTGAGCAAGATGAAGAAGTTGAACAAGAGGAGGAAACTGAAGAATAGTTATCTATCAGTAAAGATGAAGAAAAGAATGACTGTGAGGAAATAGAGTCAGATTCACCACCTCCTCGACCATCTAAGAAGCCAAGAACAATGTCTACTTCTAGGAGAAGAAGCCAAACATCAAAAGAATCTACACATTCACCTTTGAAGAAAGGTGAGGTAAGGACATATAAGAGAAAAGTTGCCACACTAGAGAGAGGAAAAAACAAAATATGTAACATAAACTTCAAAATACTTTGAAATAATTAACATTAGGTTGATAGCCATACCATAATTCAAAAGGTGTCTTCTCAGTACCTTTCTTTAGTTGACCTCTGTTCAAGGTGTGAATTTTAGTGCTGATAGATTCCTTCCAGTATTTGGTAGCAAGATTCTTTTCAATCATTAAGGTTCCTGCACAATCCATGATGGATTTGTTTTTTTATTTCTGCTATTCCATTTTGCTAGGGTGTACCTGTGGCAGATACTTGTCTCTTGATTCCTCTTTCATTGCAAAATTCATTGAATTCAATAGCAATGAATTCTCCTCCTCTATTAGATCTTAGGCACTTTAGTTTCTTTCATGTTTCCTTTTCAACTCTGGAAAGGTACCATTTGAACTTATGAAAAGCTTCTAATTTTTCTTTGAGAAAAATAAAAGTCATCATTCTGGAATGATCATCAACAAATAGAATGAAATACTTCTCTCTAGTGTAAATTATCATACCAATTGGTCCAGACATATCAGTATGTACCAATTCCAAGACTTCTTCAGTATTATAGTTCTTGCTCTTAAAACAAGATTTGCTCATTTTCCCAATTACACATTGTTTGCATGTTGCCAATTCAGGTTTCTTTAAAACAAGAATACCTCTTACTCTTCTGTTCTTTCTTATGTTAACCAGGTTATCAAATTTCACATGACACAACCTTTTATGCCATAACTAGAATTATTCTACTTGTTCAATAAAACATGAAATTTCATTGAGATCAAGATAAAATATATTACCTTTTGTTTGCTTTCCAGTTCTGACCAAGTTTCCTTTACCATCCAGGACCTTGTCCTTACCATTCATGAATTCTACCCTAAGACCAATGTTATTTAGTTTTTTCCACACTTGGTATATTTCACCTTATTCCTTCAACCTATTAAGCACTATCACATTTAATTCCTTCAGTTAGGGCAATACAACATTTACCCTTCACATAGCAAGGTTCATTATTCCCAAAACTAACACTCCCACCATCATAGTGCTCAAGAGTTTCAAATTTTGTTTTCTCACCAGTCATGTGTTGAAAACAACCACTATCAATTATCCAAGTGTCATTTTTTCTAATATGAGAGAAAAGTGCATTCTTTTCATCATCTTCATTATCTGACTCATCCTTAGTAGCAATGTAAACCATTTCATCTTCATCTTCATCACTGTCAGAATCTTTAGCAATATAACAAGACTTCTTACCTTTGTCCTTGTAGCTTTTGTAACTATTGAAATATTTCTTGCTTTTATATTTTTTGAACTTTCTCTCATCTTTTTCATCTTTTTTAGGAAACTTAGCAGAAATATGACCAACCTCATTGCATGAAAAGAAAATCAATGGTATTCTTCCTTTGTATTTACCTTTTCCTTTGGAAACTATTTTTGCAAGTAGTGCTTCAATGATTTTCATATCTTTATCATCAGATTCATCATCGGTATCACTATCAATATGTTTACTTTTAGAGTATCTATCCTTGTTTCCAAGGTTTAATTTAGCTTTGAATGCAGACTCAAGATTGCTAGTGTTGTGAGAATAATTGTCAAAATTGTCCAACTCAAAAGATGATAGCCTTCCAATCAATGCATCTAGAGATATATCATTACTGTTCCTCATCTCTTGAATAGTTGAAACTCTAATCACATAGATAGGAAGTAAAGTTCTCAATACCTTATTAACCACTATTGTGTATTCGATTGTTCTACCTACGGTTCTGATGGCACTTACACTTTTCTTGATTCTTTCACTGTATTTTGTAATGTTTTCTCCTTCTTTCATTTTCATCATATCAAACTGACCCCTAAGACTTTCTGCTCTGGATCTCTTTAAATTTGCATATCCTCTATGAATATCATTCAATTTGTTCTACATATCAAAGCCAATAGGGAAATCCTTGACTTCATCAAATTCCAAGTAGCTAAGTGAAGAAGCTATATCAATCATCATTATGTTATGAATCTTTCTTTCCACCATCTGTTCTAAAGTCAAATGTACCGGTGGTTCCACATATTTGTTATCCAGGAATTGCAAACCACCATCTCCAATAGTAGATAAATGAAGCTTCATCAGCTCCTACCATGTTTGGAAGTTGTCTTTGTTAAGCTTGGGAATCTCCCTTCTGTAAGACATCTTTGATCTTTAGCTTAGGCCTTTAAACCTTCCCTGTAAGCACTTGATTTTCTGACACCAATTGTTCAAAATGAGATGAGTAACTGAGAGGGGAGGGGTGAATCAGTTACTACAAAAAAATCCAAGTCCCTTAGATGTCTTAAATAATATATCATTGTCACTCAGTCAATTAAGATAATTTGTTGTAACTCAGAGAACCAATTAATCTTAAGATATTCAAAATAATTATCCTTTAGAGATTATGTGCAGAAACATAAATCATAAAGTAAATAGCATGAACATAGATGACACCAAGATTTAACGTGGAAACCTAATATGGGAAAATCCACCAATTGCAACTAGTTACTATTTTTCACTCTTCTGAAGTGAGCCCTATTAGGACCCAACCCTGTTAAAGGTTACAAAACACACTGTTAGGTGTGACCCTGTTAGAGGATTTAATCACCCTATAGGGAGTGGCCTTGTTAGAGGTCTTCAAACACTTCAATATGGAAATGTCACCTTATGAGAGGATTTACAAAAGACTGTTAAGTCTACTCTATTAAGATATTTGGATCACTGCTACAATTGTTAGAAAGTAACAATGGATTGACTTGATTGTACATGCAATTGTCTTTGCTAATTTAGATCCTGCTCTGGTTGTAAACTGGATCCTCACTGATCAAATATTCTATTGCAGCTCTATCTGGATGACCTATCCTTAATTAGAATCTCATCTAATTTCACCTTTTCTCTTCATATCATATTCTCATCCACTAACTCAAATTTATCTTTTCACAATCCAAACTTGACCTAATATAAATATGATAGACCTTTTCAAGTCAGCCTCAATAACCTTTCAAATAAATAATAAAACTCAAATCTATTGGCTTCATATAACCAGTTAAACATAAAATGTAATCATCTTTTAGTCGACTGACACTAACTATTTAACTCGGTCAATACTAAAATTCTTCAAAGCTCGACCTCCGCTGTAATGCCCGAGTGAACTCGATAAGAACTGAACTTCTTCAACACCCGACTGAGCTTGGTAAATACTGAGATTGACTTAGCATACACTAATTATGCTCCGTTTAGATGCAGACATTTGTGTAACATCACTACATAAGTGCATATACGTGTGTGACATCAATGGAAATACATATTTGAATAATTATCATCAACAAATCTAACTTTCATTACGCTATGAAATATATATTTAAAATACAACATAAAAACACAATTTAAATAACTGGGAAAAAAAATTACTCTACTTCAATCAATGACTACATTTTGACTTTTGTGCACATAACAAATTCTTTTGTCTCAGCTTTAGGCTCTTAAGTAACAAAAGGAGGAAACCTAAAGAAAATCTTCAAAATGTTCAATAGCTTAAGATGCACAAAATTAAGGTGGATACCTAATGGATCATTTTCCCTAATTTACTAATATATGTTTAGAAAGTTGTATACTTTTATGTTTAACCAATTATTATTATTAAGCTAACAAAATAATTACTACTAGTTAATGAAATTTTGCTTCTTTAAATCAAGATGAATTTGCATAATAATTAGCCGACAGATCATACCTAATGTTTTTCATTATTTTTGTCACATGTTTAAATTATTACTTAAATTAACAGTATAAAGAGATTTCAATTTAGAGTCTTTTAATGATATCAAATTTTTACAACTCATTTTGTATTATTGTGAGGAATGAAATAAAATTACACATGTTAGAATAATGAGATGGGCACCAATGATGAGTCATCGGCTTAAAACTAAGTTCACATTATCAAATTTGTTTTTCTTTAATGGCTGGTGATTGCGATTTGATCCAAAAAAATTGCTTCTTAACATTTGGATTTTTTTGGTTTTTATTGTTTCCTTGGAATCATTTTGCATCAAATTATGTGATTTGAATGTGCGCCCTAGTTTTTGTCTGCCTATTGAGGTGTATCTATGAAGTAAATGCTCAGAGTCAAATCCTGGCAGTTCAATCAATGCTTTAAATGTCTAATTTTTCCTAGCTAATTTTTCCACTAAATAATTAAACAATTTCTTTGGGTAAGGGCGTTCAGAAAAGAATACTTCTGCACAAAATTGTTTAGGTTAATAAAAAGGAAAATAATTAGTCTGAATAGAAGCTAAGATCCATAGTTCATATAGTATTAAAATGACTTTGTATTGTTGATTAGTTTTATGTACAATGTGTAATTTCTTACTGGTTCTGAATAAAATCACTTCTTCGAGTAAAAAATAACTTTGTTTTTTCATCCAGATTCATTAAATACATATAAAATTAAGTTCATAAACATTTATTTATCCAGATTCATTAAATACATACATAATTAATTCCATAAACAATCTTTCTAATAAGCTAAAAATATTTGATAAATATGATTTTGAAATAATTACAACAAAGAAATCAAATAAAATCCCTATTACCCCAATTTTCCATGAATAAAAGTGATAGGAAACAATTTCTACAATGCCCACAACAACAAACCAGAAGGGAGAAAAGGAATTTACAATAATTTTTTGGAAATAAAACTTCTGATCAGAATGTTAGGCAAAATGAATCAAGATTGTAGATTTATAAGACTAAACATATCAATTAAGAAATAAATCTCTCTTGAAAACAATTCCGTATCATAAAATGCAATTTTTATAAAATTACATGGTGAGAAAGGGTAGGAAAATTAGACCAACATCATTAGATGACACTAACAAATGAGGACATTTACTATGACCCGTGACATTATCTCTCAATAATGAATATTTCCAATGAATTAGACTAACGTTGACATCATGTTCAACCATTACAACCAATGAAAAATAGTAAATATCCACGGTCCTGATAGTTTCAATCATCGTCTACCATGTTTCCAATAGTGTGCGCTGTTGATATGGAAAGTGAGCCGATCCACTTCATTTCCCATGAATAAAAGTACTGGATTGTTTTTGAACAAACTAGAAGAACCAGTAGGAGGAAACCCAAACACCCTAATTTCCCCCAATTGACTCAAGAACATTTGGGGTCATTGGCCAGAAAAGCAAAGGCAAAAATAGCCTTTTTAATCTGCTCCCGCTGTGGAGGAGCCATGTTCCCCTTTCCCTTCTTATCGTGGATTGTGGAGTTCAACTTCAAAACAAATCCCTAAAAATTTTAGAACTTTTAAAACATATCAAAAACCAAGTAAAATAATAAAATATTAATTGTGGCAAGTTTTTATTGGATGGTGGAGAGGCGTTCCAATTTTCAATACAAGAAAACACATCAATACCAAGACAAGCCTAAATGAAAGAGGTCTTTGAAGGATGCAATAATTAATTAGAGTGGGGTATTCAAGCTTAGGGAAAAGTTGAAGGATTTTCGTGCAACAAACAGGTGTCTCTACATGTAGAGGTGATGTGTGAACTATCTGCTGTAGTCCGAATATGTTTAAAAATATGACCAGAATAAAAATATTATCAATGCCTTGGATGGGACGAATCACAGAAGGTCAAAACAAGGTGCATAAAATTTTTTATATGCATTTACCTTGTGTTTGTCCAATGATTGTATTTTGTACTAACAAACTTCATATTTGCCTCTCAAGTCCAAAATACTGGCTATTCATAGCTCTCTTTTTGTTCAAGCTACCATTGAATCCATAATATTAAGCAACTGCAATAGGAATGTTTCTGTTTAAAAATATTTTTAGTGGATCTATACCATATAATGTTGGTGAACTCAAGAATCTTACTCAGTTAGGCATCTACAACAAAAACATTTCTAGGGCTATTTCTAAAAGCATTGAGAGTTTGACTTCTCTCCAGAAATTAGATGTATCTGACAATTATCTGGTGGGACAAATCCCAGAATCCATAGGCCATTTCAAGTCTATAACAGATTTGATATTGATTGACAACAATCTGACTGGAAGAGTTCCACTGACTATAGTAAACAGCACAGCATTGAGGAGATAAAAGTTGTGTAGGAACTCATTGTATGGAGGTGTAGATATTATATTTTCTTCTTCTCTAGAATTTTTTTTTGCATATTTTAATGACTTCTCTGTGCTACTGCCCGGTGATAATCATTTAGTAGCTTCAATTTATCTTTAACTTTCTCCATAATATGTCCATTTAGGTGATTCATTGGATCCTCAAGCACACCTTCAAAACTTGCTTTAAAAATGTTTATTAATGCCTCCACATCCACTACAGAATTTAGATTTTTGCCAGAATCTCTTTCCTCTGTACAGGCTCCAATTTAAGAGCAATTATTCAATATTTGGAATTTTCTTGCAAATCTTCTTTTCTTTATTTTGAGGTGTCAAATATCTTTGACTTTTATAAGTGTGATTTTGTCTTTTTATTTGGTAGAATGTTTGTCTTCATATAATAATATAATATTAAAATTTACTATAATAGATTACATTTTTAAATGGATGCCTTCAAGGTTAAAATAAAAAGTCTCTACCAGAAATTCTCACAAGTTGGTTGTTTTATTTTGCATAGGAAGAGCATTTCCCGCACGTGGGTCTTGACAAAGCAGTTTTGGAGGCTTTGCCTATGTTTGTTTACAATGTGGAGAATTTGAAGAAAGCGGTCTAGAATGTGCGGTTTGTATTTCTGAATTTAGGTATGGAGTTTGTGCTTTACTCTGGAGTTCCATCAACATAAAACTATTTTTTAATAAGGAAAAGAGGGCTCTTTCTATGCCCACAATTTGCTACAGATTCTTAATGAATGGTGAGAAGCAATAACTAAGTCAAAGACCTTGCAAAGGTGGTCATAAGATAACAAAGAAACTTCAAATTCAAATAAAAGAAGGCACGGTAATAATTTCTATGAATATAACATTCCAGGCATGGTTGCCTGAGTACTCACCTCTGTAACGTGTATTGTATAACGCAAATCCTTGAAAGAGATCCAGTCCACGCAAATCCTTGAGAGAGATCCAGTCCAGCAACTTCAAGATTTTCTAACTTCCTGTGCAAAAATAGATGTGAAACAAGGTTGTGCAGAATAATCTTTTTATAGACTGTGAAGGCAGTTAACATGATCACGAGGCAGGGGAATTTTAAGGTGGTCAATAGGATGAGGACGCACGTGTGCAATATTAAAGGCACATGTAGTATCGCTGAGTTAATCTAGACATAGTACACGCCATTTACCATCCTTCTTTAAAGCTTTAAAGACCAGTGTACAATCCAATTTAAAACTGCCAAACAACTCTAGGTTTTGCATTAATTGCTAGAGGTCATTTGGACATCTAGTACCTATGGAGCATTGATTGCCATTTTCTTCACGAAGGCTCGAAACAATTCACCTGCTACTCCATGTCATGTCCCAAACAGCGGAGGAAGGCATCTAGGGCAAGAAGCTCTCAATGATAGTCACTCCCCCTTTTCACCAATAGCAACCGTAGACCTTCAAATATTCCAAGATGGAAATACCTACAGCGTTAAAATGAGCTTCATCGGCATACATGCTGACCATGACTCTCTTGTTTGAAGGGAGGAAAGTTACCCGCGACAACTCACGAACACTGACCATATATGAAGGAAGCCAAATAATGTGTGGAATTTTATGTAGTGAACATCAAAATAATTGAAGTGCGTTTTTGATTTTGCGTGACTCCATTTCTACACTGCTGAACTTTCTTATACCAGTTAATACTTAAATACATAAATATGTGAGGTAATGGAACCCTCTGTTTGACAACTACGGTAGATGCAGAACTTTTCATATTGCAACCAGTTAAATTTCATCAACGACCATCTTTTCCTTCATGTAAATCAACGAGATTATAGAGCATTCTGTGGTTGAGAGAAAACCTTGACCATAACTCATGAATTTGCATCCGTGTCTGTCTAAATCCACATAAATTTCGAAAATGATCTTTCACTAACCATAGTGTCATGAAACTGAATATTACAGTCTAACACAAGACTTTTGGTAAGACTTCGACTCTTCTTCCACCACACGATCAACTGATGGTTCCGTGTACGGCTAATATTCTCTCTCAAAATACTGACTTGAAACAGGCTTACTTGTTGGTTATGCTCGCGACAAGATTTAATTAGCCGATGGTTTCTTATGGGCAGAAACAAGTGAACAGAAATTTGCAAACACTACCGGTATAGGAAAAAAGTTTGCAGCAACCAAATCTGTTGCTTCTGCCCCTGCCATTTCCATTTCCCAAGTGCTACGTCATCTCTTGGTCCAGTGTGGCTCAGCGGTCGATGCCAGTCACAATCTATTCCGTCACGTTCAGCGGATCCTCCACACAACAATAATAGAGAAAGACTTCAAGTTCTCGCCTGTGACGCTACCGCCTTCACTCCCATGCAGCAGTTTGTCAGTGGTTTGACATTCCCGTTTGCAGGTATCTGAGAGGACTTGTATATTGTGGACAAGAGGCAGCAGAGAGAGGATGGCGGTGCAAGATGGTGACCTGGGAAAGGAGGAAAGACGACGATCAGAAAAAGAAAGAGACATGTAAGTTCGAAAAAAAAAACTTTACTTTTTAAGATCAGTCTATCCATACTATGGTAAGAATTTGCAGCTTAAATGATTCCAATTCTCCCAATTCAACTGTCAAATGTAACTTTTTTCCCTAATTTTTCTCATCTGAGCAGGGCCAGCAAAAAAAATTTCTCTGCCTTTACTTGAAAGTTTCCGCTTAAATTAATTTTTTTTCATTTTTTTTTCTCCAATCGGTCTGTCAATAAATCAGATCAAGATGAACATTATTTGACCTACAGCTGTCCAGAACTATTTATCTCATTGCCTTTTTCCATCCTCTACAGTTTATTGACATACAATATATGAAGTGGGTCATTGGCTTTGGGTAGGGAGTTAATCAGAAGTAAAAACTCTTATTGTTTACATGCAACAAATTAAATATATACACAGAAGCATATTTGAACAATATAAATTAAAAATTTAATTGTGAAAAAAACATCAGAATGTAGTGAGGAATATGTTCCGCATAAATTTTCACTTTTTATTATTTGTTCTCATAAAATCGGCTAAAGATGAACAGCAATTTGATTGGTAAAGGTGAAGAGTATTTCAGTTGCAGCTGTGCACGTCAAGTTTAGGGTTGTAATTGCTTTGAATAAAGGGACAATCCTGGTGCCAGCTAATTGCAGTGATTTAGAAAACTGCATTAATGTTAAATGGTATTTTCTGTTTGGAGAGATTTGATAATAGTGATTTTACATTTAAAATATGCATAATATTTATGTGAGAGTGATTTAAGTTCAAAAATGAATTTAAGACTTTTATATTAATATTAAAATTTGAGTTTGTTTATTTTTTTTTCTATAAAATTATATAGGATAGAAAAAGTGAAATTCAAAGACTCAATAATCAATTGTGTTTGTATTAAATTAGTCATATTAATCATATTAACATAAATTTCAATTATATATACACCGATAGAAATTGATATTCTAAATTTGAGATTTATTATGTTATTATTATATGAAACCCAGTATTTATGAAAATGGTCATACATCGATAAAGATTCAAAAAGTAATTTGAACATATCATTTATACTAATTGGGCTGAACTAAATCCTTTGATTCCCTTTTTTGTCTTCTATTGACTTCCATTTTCTCCTAATTTTCTATTCTCTTTTTCTTTTCTATATAAGTTTGTGGTCTCCTCATTCTTATGTGGCTCTCTCTCATCTTATAAAATAATTTAAATATTATATGTCAAATAAATCTGTATTTCTTAAATTTATTTTTTATTGACTAATATATTATAATAATAAATATACTATATATGTTATACAAATAAATGAGTAAAGCTTAAAAATATATTGTAATAATATATATTCTATTTAAAATTATTTATTTATTTTATTCAGAATTATTACATAATAATAAATATAAAACATGGTTTTTTCAACTGTGTGTTGGTTAAGTGGTAGTGGTGGTGGTGGTGTCCTCACCACCAAGATTGAAACTCCATTAGACAATTGTGTTATAATAATATATATAAATTTTTTTAGTTAATTTTTCTAATAATATAATAATATATAACAATATATACTATATATACTATATAATTAAATAGAACAAATAAACATATATTAGCACTCCCTGATTTTATGACTCCGTTGAATTTGATGGAGAATCTTATTGATTAGTGGAAAACAAACTTGTAAAACTGTAACATTTGTAGATTTATTGTGTGGTGGGTGTTTTAGAAAGATATTGCATCTTAGATTGAATTAAAATTAATTAATGATTGCTATATTTAACTTGCACATGCAAACAAATGTTACCCAGATTAAA
>MU228284.1:0-16011 GCA_018584345.1 Thuja plicata | reverse complement strand
CCCCCCCCCCCCCCCCCCCACCATGAAGATTTACTAGGTCTCAATTCCTAATGGTGTTTGTACAGTACATTTCTACCAAACCCTTAAAAACAAGGGTTTTGGAGACATGTAGACTGGTTTGGTAACTTGATCTTCTTTCTTTGATCAATTGGAATAATCTGAAATTATCCTTCCACTAGAAGGTCTGCACCACATGCCTCCTCCTTTCTCCAAACTTGATTGGCTCATACCAATCAATCTGCAAACTTCATTGCCACTATCTTGTTCGATTACCCTAGCCAGAATGCTCACCACTCACCTAGGGCCTGAATGTTCTCAAGCCTTCCCTACACTCACACACTCCAAAATCCATACCTACACATTATATACAAGGTCCTTATGGATTCTAGGTGCTCATGGAGTTTGAGCCACAAGAACTCTGAAGAAACTCATTATTTACATAATTGGACGAAAACTGGCTAGTGAACTTGCAAAACACAAATAATTTGATAAAGCTTAACTAGAATGTACAAACTAAAAAAATAACACCACACAAAGCTTGGAAAATACATTTCAAACACTATATAATCATTCATTCAGTCCATTCAATCCAATAAAGTGATGGATGATGGTTGTCACAAATTTACACTGTAAATCAGTTCTTCCTTACAATCAGTCCGTACAATATGAGCACTAACTATCAGATTAGGGTTGGATTCACCTTATATACTCCTAGCCCACATGTTTGGACCATTTGGTTGGGACTTAGGAACCTTAATGGCTGATTCCTAAAATCTAGTAAATGTTGTCATGAGAACTTTAAAAGTTGTCATGACAACTTTGACAACTTTTGTCAAAATTGCAACTTTTTCCATTTTGAGTGTCCTAATTGGTTTCAAACTTTACCAATTGACCTCAAATGGTTAGAAAAAAACAAAACATTAAAAATATTCCAATTTGGGATTTTGGTCAACTCTTTGACTTTTGAGCTGACTTCTAGGTCTTAGCCTCCTAGAATCAACTAGACTCAAACAACAAAACCCTAACCTTTCCAAACCTAAACCAAACCTCAAACACACACTAGGGACTTTATTCTTAGTCCTTATTCATGGATGGTTTTCCAAATCAACCTACAATCCAAAATTGTTTAAGATCTTTTAATAGACCTTAAGGGTCCTCCTACACCATACTTCCCCCTGCAACAGGCAAGTTAAGGAACTTGTGGTGAAAGGAACTCCTCACTAATTCCATGTTTCTTGAAGTCACTTTCAGCGAACCAAGTGGCTTCAGACTCTGGTTGTTGCTTCCACTTCATCAGATGCTCCATGTAGATGTTATGTCTTATTTTCTTTTTCACCCTTGAATCCAATATCTTCTCAAATTTTAGTTTGTCCTATTCCAGAGTCTTGAACTCTCCCATGTCCTTGATGACCTCTATTCTATACTGCATCTCATCCATATCTAGCCCCTTATACTTGATCAAATTTTCACATTGAAGATTGGAGAAATTGACATCTCCTTGGGAAACTCTACCTTATATGCATTAGGTCCAGACTTTGCCAATATCTTACAAGGTCCAATTTATTTCATTTGTAGCTTTTTGGGTATCCCTTTTTGTAGTCTTTCCTTATTTAGGAACACCATGACTAATTCACCCACTTCAAACTGCAATTCTCTTCTCTCCTCATCTTTCTTTGCCTTTAACTTTTGATTTGCCTCCATCAAGGTCTTTTGCACTTGCTCATGAACCTCCTTCATTGATTGTGCAAAATCATCAGCATGCCCACTAATTCCCTTGTATCCTTTGAGGTCTCTGAGTTCCATCACACCCCTTGGATGTGCCCCATACACTATCTCAAATGGGCTCTTCCCTATAACTCTATTGGTGCTGTCATTGTAGGAAAATTTTGCCTGTGGAATAACTTGCTCCCAACCTTGTCCATGCTCCTTGGTCAGACATCTAAGCAAGTTCCCGAGTTCCTTATTGATTACTTCAGTCTGCCCATCCATTTGAGGATGATAGGAAGATCCATGAGACAAGTTTGTCCCTAACATCTTCCATAGGGTCTTCCAAAAGTGACCCATGAACTTTACATCCCTTCCTGTAACAATGCTCATTGGTAGGCCATGAATCCTTACCACTTATTTGAAGATCAAGTAGGCAATATGGCTGACATCATGTCTTATTTTACATGGTATGAAGTGGCTCATTTTACTAAACCTATCTACCACTACAAATACACTGTCTAAACTAGTTGGAATTATAGGTAACCCCACTATGAAGTCCATACTTATGCACTCCCAAGGTCTACTTGGGATGGGTAATGGCTGATAAAGTCCTACATTAGATGAAGTGCCTTTAGCCTTCAAACATATGCCACACTGCTCCACATACCTTCTTACTTCCTTTTGCATTTTTGGCCACCAATAGAATCTCTCTACTAAGTCCAATGTCTTATTCAATCCAAAGTGTCCACTTAGGCTTCCATTATGCTTCTCTTGTATAAGGTTCTCACTCATTGAACCTCTTGGAACACATAGTTTCTTGCCTTTGAATAGCAACCCATTCTGCATTGTATACTCTGCAAAATCCCTATGAAAGTGATTCTCAAGATTTTGACACACCTTATATATCTCTAAGAAATCTAAATCTCCCTCATATAGGTCCTTAAAACCTTCAACCACTATACTTTGTAACTGAATCTCTTGGATGGTAAGTATCCTTCTACTAAGGGCATCTGCAACTTTTTTTTGTACCCCCTTTTTATGCTTGATGGTAAATGTATAGGACCGTAGGAATTCGATCCACTTGATGTGTCTCATGCTGAGCTTGTCTTGAGTGTTGATGTAACTCACTGCTTGGTTGTTTGTGAAGACAAAAAAATCCTTAGGAAAAAGATAATTCCTCCACTTCTTTAAGTCTTGCACAAGACCATATATCTCCAAGTCATAGGAAGAGTACCTAGACTTAGCCTCATTTAAACTTTCACTGAAAAATGCCACAGGCCTGCCTTCTTGACTTAAGACAGCCCCCACTGCAATGCTACTTGCATCACACTCAACAATGAATGGTTTGTCAAATCTTGGAAATAACAATATAAGTTGAGTAGCCACTTCTTTCTTTAATCTCTCAAATCCATCATTAGCTGCCTTTGTCCACACAAATTTTTTTTTCAACCCTCCTTTTATAGTCTCTAGGACTAGAGCAAAAATCTCACTGAATCTCCTAATGAACTTCCTATAGAATTGGGCTAACCCATGGAAGCTTCTAACTTCAGTCCCTTTCTTAGGAGTAGGCCAGTTCAATATGGCCTCTACCTTCTCCTTATCCATCTTTAAGTCACCCTTGGAAACCACAAAACCAAGGTAGATTAACTCTTCCTTCATGAACTCACTATTCTCAAGGTTTATGGTGAGTTTCTCTTCCTACAACTTCTTCAACACTAACTCCAAGTGTCTCATATGGTCCTTCTTTTTTTTTCTAAATATGAGGATGTCATCTAAATAGAAAACTATAAATACCCCTATATAGTCCTTCAAAACTTCATTCATCACCCTCATAAAGGTGCTTCGTGCGTTGGTAAGCCCAAAGGGCATAGCTAAGCATTCATACAACCCCTCTAGAGTCTTAAATGCAGACTTCCACTCATCACCCTCCTTCATCCTAATTTTATAGTACCCACTCTTCAAATAAAATTTAGAGAATTACTTAGCACCCCCCAAACAATCCATCAAGTCTTCTATTCTAGGAATTGGAAATCCATATGTGATAGTTATCCTATTTATTTCCCTAGAATTAGTACACATTCTCCACTTACCTCATTTCTTAGGAGCCAATACCTTTGGGACAGCACATGGGCTAATGCTCTTCCTTATCAACCCTTGGTCCAAAATCTCTTTGACTTGTCTAGCTATCTCCTTGTTTTGCTTTGGTGTCATCTTGTATGTAGCCTTGTTTGGAAAAGATGCTCCTGGTATGAAGTCAATTTGATGACTTATCTCCCTCTTTGGTGGAAGGGTGGCTGGTGTACCCTCACAAATTATGTCCTTGAACTGGTCTAGTAGTTCTCTCACCTCCTGTGGTATAGGTGCCTTCTCATGAGACTCCTCGTCCTGTGGCTTTAGCAAGATTGCATAGACAATTTCTTCCTCCTTCAGATCCTTTAGAAATTCTTTCCCACTCAATAACATGGCACTGGATTCTATCTTCTCCATTGTATCCTCCTCTAGGATGGACTATATCTTGTAGGTGACCCCATCTTTCTTGAAGGTATACTTGTTATCCTTCCCATTATGGACTGCATCTCTGTCATACTGTCATGGTCTACCAAGCAACAGATGGCAAGCATCCTTTGGCAAAAACATCACATAGTATCTTGTCATGATACTTTCCAATAGAAAATTCCACCCACACTTGCTCATTGACCAAGATGTTCTAGCCCTTATTCAACCATGTGACTTTGTAAGGGCATTCATGTGGAATTTTAGTGAGCTTTAGTTTCTCTACTGCCTCTTTTGATATTACATTGTATGTAGATCCTGAATCAATGATCACCTTACCAACTTTCCCCATTATCTTTCACTTGACCCTGAAAAGAGCCCTTCTTTGCTTGTGTCCATCCTTAACAAGCTCTTTAATTAGTATCCTCCTAAGCATCAAACTTTCACCTTTCTCTGAATCCAGACTAACATCTGAATGCTTGGTGTTGTCCTCCTCTTGGACATAGTTAATCCTCTTTTCTCCTTGTGAGGATGTTGTCTTATCTGGACACCTGTATGTAGGATGCCCCAACTATCCACAGTTGTAATATTTCATGGAAGAGAAATGAGATCCCCTTCCAAAACCTCATGTCCTTCCTCTACCATTATTATAAGAACCCATTCCTCTACTGCTGAATCCAACTCTATTATTTGACTCTTGTCCTTGATCTGCATATCTAGAGTCACCTTCACCCCTACTATCACTGCCTCTACCACTTGAGCCTCCTCTATGGCCACCTCTATTATCTCTACCCTTTCCTCTACCTCTAGAGATAGAGTCTTGTCTTTTCTTTGGTTTTTCTTCCACCTTCAAAGCCATTTGAAAACAACTATGAATAGAAGTTAGGGTGAAGAGACTAAGCTCTTCTTGGATGTTCCACCTTAATCCATTAAGGTATCCTTCCACTTTAATTCTCTATGTCTCTTGGATTCTTGATCTAAGACAAAGTTTTTGAAATTCTTCGGTATAGGCTACCACATCTAGGTCTTTTTGCCTAAGATTTTGCCTCTTCTTATGTAGTTGGATGTCGTAATCCTCTAGAAGATAATACTCCTTCACTTTTTCCACCATTGTCTTCCAGTTTTTTATGGGCTTCTTTCCCCCTTTTTCTCTTTCTTCCTGCAAGAACTTCCACCATGTAAGTGCTTTCCCTCTTAGCCTTGACTTGGCTATCTTCAGCTTTTGGGCTTCTATAAACCCATCACACTTGAAGTGATTCACCATCCCTTCAAGCCATTCCATAACCAAGTCTGCCTCCATCCTACCAGAGAAGACTGGTATTCCTTCTAGAGCCTTCCCACTCAATGCTTTGAGTGCTTTGAGGAATGGTAGCTCAGGTAGAAGAGGATCAGCCTCTAGTTCTACTTCCTCTTCTGATGGAGTTTTACCTTTATCTAACGCTCCATGCACTTCTTCTCTCTGTTTACTGACTATCTTTGCAACCTCTGCCATTTTTATATTCATTTCCTCTATTGCCTCTTCAAGAAGCCTATTCTTGATTTGTTGCTCTGACAAATTTTTGGCCAACTCTGCATTGGTCACCATCCTGGACTCACCTATGGACTCACTCCAATCTGACATACACCAATTCAATCACCCAAGCCTTTCAATGACTCTGATACCAATTTGATGAGGAGGTTCCTTCTCCTAGAGCCTCTAGCTCTCTCCAATACCTTCACTGGGTCTTCCTTAGGGTCTCACTCTCTCTACCCTAAATTAGAGGATTCTTTCCTAATCCTCTAACTTTCTAGGAACTTCCCATCAACTTCAAACTCAACTCCTTACTCTCTTCTTACCTTTCTTGCAAGCATGGCTTCACAAGCCTCCTTTCACCCCAATGGTGTCAACTTCCTAAGGCTGGGCTTTCTTACTCACCTTAGGTCAAATTACACTCCTATGGATCTAATTTTCTAGACCCTTCAACCATTTTCCAATCGAGACCCAAAAATCCAACTCTTTGGCCTTGTAGCCTTTTTAGGCCTATTAGCCCTCCAAAACATTAAAAATGTGTTCTTGCTTCCACAAACCCTTAACAACCCATAAAAAAATTGGATATTATTTGTGGGTTTTTCCTACTCTTGAATATTTAATAGGTCTCAATCCTTAGTGGTGTCCGTACAGTAGATTTCTACCAAACCCCTAAAAATAAGGGTTTTGGAGACATGTAGACTGGTTTGGTGACTTGATCTTCTTTCTTTGATCAGTTGGAATCTTGTGAACTTCTCCTTCCACTAGAAGGTCAGCACCACATGCCTCCTACTTTCTCCAAACTTTATTTTCTCATACCAATCAATCTACAATCTTCATTGTTGCTGTCTTGTTTAGTTACCCTAGCGAGAATGTTCACTACTCGCCTAAGGCCTGAATGTTCTCAAGCCTTCCTTGCATTCACTTACTCAAAAATCCATACCTACATAGTATATACAAGGTCCTAGTGGATTCCAAGTTCTCATAGAGTTTGAGCCACGGGAACTCCAAAGAAACCCATTATTTACATAACTGGACCAAAACTGGCCAGTGAACTTGCAAAACACAAATAATTTGATAAAGCTTAAGCATAATGTACAAAATAACAAAATAACACCACACAAAGCTTGGAAAATACATTGAAAACACTATCTAATCATTCATTCAGTCCATTCAATCCAATAAAGTGATGGATGATGGCTCTGTAAAAAAATTACAGTGTAAATGAGTTCTTCCTTGCAATTAGTCCGTACAATATGAGCACTAACTATCATATTAGGGTTGGATTCACCTTATATGCTCCTATCCCACCTGTCTGGACTATTTGTTTGGGATTTAGGCACCTTAATGGCTGATTTCTAAAATCTAGGAAATGTTGTTATGACAACTTTAAAAGTTATCATGACAACTTTCACAACTTTTGTCAAAATTGCAACTTTTTTCATTTTGAGTTTCCTAATTGGTTTCAAACTTTACCAATTGACCTCAAATGGTTAAAAAACAAAAAAACATTAAAAGTCTTCTGATTTGGGATTTTTCTCAAATCTTTGACATTTGAGTTGACTTCTAGGTCTTAGCCTCCTAGAATTAACCAGACTCAAACAACACAACCCTAACCTTTCCAAACCTAAATCACACCTCAAACACACACTACGGACTTTATACTTAGTCTTTATTCATGGATGGTTGGCCAAACCAACCTTCAAGCCAAAATTGATTAAGATATTTTAATAGACCTTAAGGGTGCTCCTCTACCAGAATTGAAGATTCATTTGTAAGGATTAGATCATTTGGGGTTAGAGGAAATTAGAATCAGAAGTTAGAAGGTTAGAATCTAGAAGCTTGACAGTTAGAGTTTAGAAGTAGCATAAAGTTGCAATTTTTTTTGGGATTGACAAAAGGTCATTCCTAATTAATTTTTAAATTGCATTTCATGTTAAATTTCCCTAGAATAATTTGGATCTGAACAAAGATAAAAAAAAATTTCTATTACAAATATTCCAAACAACTAGCTTATTCGAATGTAATTTATGAATGCCCAAGCAATTTTCTATCTCTTTTGATTATTTCCTTCATTTGATGAATGTTTAGCATTTTTTTATTTGATTTAACTTTCCAAATCTAGAGAGAATATTATTTTTTTCTTGCTATTACACAATGTAATGATGGTTTGTATAGATGTTAAATATTATTAAATAATTCTTACATTTGAGTTTAGCTTTGTTAATGTGCAGAATCAAGGATTTTCATATTGACATAGGATACTTTGTTACCTTTAGATTTAGTTTATATTGTTGGATATATGAATGTTTAACTGTTCATCATATTCTTGCATGCCCTCTTGCCTTTTTCCTTTCTTTCTTCTAAGCTTAAATTTAGTTTTAAATTCATCACCATTTGCAATTAACTAGAATATTCAAAAACAACAAGCCCCTTAAATAGGGAAAACTACATGAACCATTGAGCTACCCAACACCATAGTGACCCAACTATAGAGACCTTGGAGTAATTTATCTCTCAAGATTGATTTATTTTTAGGAGAGGTGGTATATGCATTCATGTTTTACCTTCCTTTTTGTGAGTGTGTAATATTTTCTCAATTATTTTCTTAATTTAGAGTGTGTTAAACCCTAATAAAAATTAGCTTAGATGGGTAGTCCTTTGTGCATACCTAGGATTTCAATCCCTCATCATGTGTACTATAGGCCTCCTATGTTCTATTATAATTATGGAAAAAATACATCAAGCCACATATAATATTTCAAGAGCTATGTAGTTACTCTCTAGAATGTGTAACATGATGTGGTATTTAACTTATTTGTTACAATGTTTTAAGATTCAACATTGCAATGGTATGGAAATTTTTCATCTAATTCAATTTATTTTTGGTGGGAGTTAGAATTCTTATTTTCATGGAAATTTGATCCAATTTTAAGGGTACAAGATGCCTTGTTATAGTTTTCAAGCATAATAATAAAATCGAGTGAAGGTATTACCTAATTTAATCATAGATTCTTCTTAAGTATTAGAGAATTGAGACTGCATATAAAGTCATGGCTAATCATCTCTTAAAAGAACATTATCTTTGGGGTATTTTCCTTGTGTTTTCATCCAAGGTTACTATTTTGGTCAAATGAATGATGTAATTAGGCAATGAACATGACCCCCACATTAGCATAAGGGTATGTGCAGGATCATGGTATGCCAAAAAGTGGCGATGTGAAAAATAAGTCCTGATTGGTAGACTGATTGAAAAATATCTATAACTTTCAAATTGTATAACATTTTTTAAGTTTGAAACACGTGTCACATTCTATGCTTCACCTACTATAAGAAAAAAAGAAAAAAAATTTCAATTTGATTAAGTTTAGACTAAGTTAAGGTGGTCAGACACGGGAGTTTTTATATTCTGGAAAAGTTGTAGAAGAAAAATCATAATTAATTATTCACTTGGAATAAAATTACAAAAAAATATGCGTCACATCTTTACATGAGTCTACTACTTATATATATAATCTAGTAGAAAAATATTATGATTTGATTGTGTTTAAGGTGGTCAGACATACACCTACTTCTTATCTTTTTAGTCCTGATTGATAGACTGGTTGAAAAATAGATATAGCTTGCAAACAGTATAACATTTTTGAAATCCTAAACATGATTCACATTCTATGCTTTTCCTACTACAATATAAAATTAAAATTTTTTCAATTTGATGAATTTTAGACTAAGTTAAGGTGGTCTGACGTGAAATTTTTTATATTCGAGAAATGTTGTAGTAGAAAAATCATAATTAATTATTTACTTAGAAACAAATTACAAAAAATATGCATCACATCCGAACAAGATTCTACTACTTATAAGTTATATCTATAATCTTGTAAAAAAATATTATCATTTTATTGTGTTTAAGGTGGTCAGACATACACCTACTTCTTATCTTTTTTCTGAAATTTTTATACTACTACATATAAATTTGAAATTTCACCATATATAATACAATTTTTTAAAATAATGGCTTGTAGAAAAGAAACTAAATTAAATTTTCTATAGATTCTCTTCTTTCACGTTTTTTATATAAGATTGATAACTTGATCAAATTTTTACATCAACTTTCCTAAACTTGATATTCTAAATTTTCATTGCCACTTAAGGCCCTAGTTTGGCATACCATGATCCTGCACATACCCATAAACTGGATATGATGTCAAATCTCAAATTTTTTATAATATAAATGAGAAAATGTTATATAGATGTGAGTATTCGGAAGTTGTTTGGCACATTGCACACCATCCCCTTTCAATTACAAACATTCAAAAGTATCAATCTTTCCTATTCCAACCAACATGTTAAATATTTTAGTAAGAATAGAAATTATTTATCTTCTAGTGATTTTTTTGTGGCAACAACTCCTTTCTTTGATTAGGATTTGAGATTTAGATTTTTATTTAAAAAAATGGATTACCATGAAGTTGCAACTACAAGAGGAATTGAATAGATATCACACTTTGATTGGTTGGCTCAAAACAAATATATGATATCTACAAATATGGACCATGAAGTAATTCAATAAATACATGGAAGGAAAAATTCAAACAAGTTGAAGCATCAACAATGCTGCCCCAATATTTTCACAATGAAGAGTTGGCAAGTAAAGGGTTTCACAAACATTACCAAGGTGAGTTTCATAATCAACCATGTAATGAATAAATAACATTGATCTGTCTCACCCCAAAACAATCAAATCCAAATAAATTATATAATTTTTTTATATTTCTTGAAGGCTGTACTAAAAATTTTGTATTTTGGTATGGATACAATATTATAGTAGTAATTGATTTCAACATATGTCCTATAGAAATTGTTTTTACAAAACCTTCATGAAGAAGGGGCACCGATTTGCACACCTTAAAATTTTTTTTAAAAATAAATTGTATAATTTATTATTTATCATTAAATCTAAACTAAGAAGTCTTGTATCTTATTATTTATTAACCTTCATTTTGTTCTCTCTCATTCTAACATTAGACCTAGAAGTATAAAAATGTGTGAACATAAAAAATATGTTAGAAATGCTAACTTTTTATGTTTAATAATGACTCCACTCATTTGGCACTACATGCAATCACTAAAATCTCAAGTCTCACCATGAATGTTTTGGATAACAAATAAAAAAGCTCTTTTCCCAAGTATGCAAAAACCTACTTACTTCTTGATCAATAGATCTATATAAAATAATGTTTATGTTTTTTTAAAATTGTATAAAAATACTATCCTATACTTAAAATTATTTAAATTACACTGATGTATCTTATGTTTACCTATCAAATTATTCAATCTAATTGTGTCATATCAATTTTGTTTTCTTTCCACAAGAGCATGGAATATGGAAAGATAATTGACTACACATGGATAATAAATGTATGAGAATGAAGAAACTCTTAGAAAGTTAAGAAATAATGTGATGCAAACTTCTCTTGGATAAAAATTTGGATAGGCTAGAAAATTAATTCTAGTTCTCACATGAGGAATTTAGATTGTATATAGGAGAGTTAGACAAAGGATGGTTTAATAGGGTTATACAATATTAAGAGGATTTTTTTTCTAGTGGAAATAATGTTATTTATATAGTTGAAGTTATGATTGATATAACCTTTTTAGTGGATGGTATAATAATTTGTCAGATCAATTGATTATTCAAACAAAATTCTACTTTGCATTAAAAGTATATATATTGGATGATGAAATATATCCAAACATTATCTAATTTTTTTAAAAAGTTATACATCTTTCTTATGAATATAGATTATACCACCACAATATGTGAGTGAGGTGATTTGAAGAGATTGTTCAAGATTTTTTTACCTTATTTATTATGAAGAAGAGACGCGCATTCAATTAAAATACTATGGACAAGGGTGAGGCCAATATGTACAAGTACAAACTAGTGAATTTAGAAAGAAGACACTTTAGCTACTAATAAGGATGTTATAGATCAATAGGTACTCATGAAATGATTTTTGAGATATTTCTACCGCTCGAGATACTTTTGTTGATAAGAAATTTGAGAATATAAATGACGGCTAACCCTAATTATATTATTTGGGGTAAGAAAAGGGGAAAAGCATATTTTTTCCTAATGTAAATAGTAGTGTAGAAAACTTAAGATAATGAAAAAGGAAACATAAAATTCAATAAGAAGAAAGAGAGATGAAACGATGATCACAATTAAACATAGTGTGATAAAGATAGGCATATTGAAGAAACATTTTTAAAGATTTATATAGATTTGAATCATCCAAAGAACATTAATAATGTTGCATATGGGATCAAGGGGGACTAGAATGATTGAAAATCAAAAATAGACAATCAACTATAGTGTACCACTATGAGGAAATGATGAGGTGCAACTCAGAGTGTCCAAAAATGGATTGTCTAAACATATAGCCCAAAGCAACAACATCAAAAACAACCAATAGCACAGAAATATAATCAAGATATGAGATCTATTTCCATAAAACATAAATTACAATCAACATGTTGGGTTGTAAGGTCTTCCTGGTTATGGCCAACTACAATGAAGTCATCCTAAGATCTATCACATATCTTCTGCAAGCATCAGGCCATTTACCTTCTACCGAAACATACAACTCATATCCAATACTCATATGATATCTCTACTTTATATATTCTGATTTGATTTCCTTCATCTGATCTCCCCCCCAAGCTAAGAACATAACACAACTTAAATACAAGAGGCAACCAACAGGTTGGCCATAAAATATAACATAGGAGATGCCAATGACCCAGATTTAGGTCCCCACAATCCCTAATGAAAGATATAAATTAAATGCCATGCTACACATGTTAAATGTATCAGGTCAGCCTCCAAAATTTGCAAGAACATCATTTGGCAAGCCAAACTACTGAGTGTCAGCAAAACTGTCGAGTGTCAGCAAAAAATTGCTGTGTGCTAGCAACCAACATATGTCAAGCAAGCCAGGCATCATTGAGAAAGCATGATGAATGAGATCCATAGGCATCATCGAGTAGGTTCTGTCAATCACCAAAGTTTTCAGAGTTCTTCAGCGGCCGAGCTCCACCAACGACTGAGCCCCTCAGCCAAAATTGCAACCAAGAAACAAAACTCTTCTTTGACCAAGTAACACTTCACCAACTAAGATCAAAACACACCAAGTACTCTCGAAATAAAAAATATTTTGTGTGATGCAGGATTTCCAAGAATCCTATAATGCTCCTGCATTAGACACCCTAGGTAAAGAAGATGTTCCGATAAAGGAAATCATGAACATCTTAAGGGAATCAAAACATGTATGTCATATCTATTCTTAACCCATATCTCCTCTTGTCCTTCATTCCATGTTGTCTTCACTTTTTCCACTATCCCATTTGGCAAGTTAATCTACCTTGTACTTTTCTCATCTCTCCTATTTGCAACTGAAAGCAACTAAATTTGATCATCCTCTACACTGTTGATACCATCAGTATTTCGGTGAATCACATCCTCACTAGACTTACTGATCAACTCAGTATCATCTACATCTCTTTGGGTCACTAGTGTCATCATTTGTTGCACTACCTTTGTCAGAAATGCCATGTCCCTCTTAATCTATACAAGTTCCTCAAAGATGTCATTCTCTTTTCCCTTCAAACTCTCCTTCCTTTCATCCATAGGAATAGGCTCATCAACTTTGCCAATGTCACTCAGATAATATCTAAGAACCTCACATTTATTAGCTGTTGATTCCTACAAAGGTACCAAATTATATGTAGATTGTCCCTTCCTAACCACATAGTTATTTGCATGACCATTAAAATAACATGGATGTCATATTTCCAAGGTCTACCGAGAAATAGATGAAAGGTATCCATAGGTATCACATCACACAATATCTCATCATAGTAAGATCCAATCTTAAAATTAACAAGGAATTTCTCCTCAATCCTAACCTTAGACACATCTTGTATCCAAATAATCTGATAAGGATTAGGATGTTTCCTCCTTTCCAAACTTACCTTACTAACCATTTCTTCTGAAACAAAATTCTCAAAATTGCCACCATCAATTATGACATTACATACCTTGTCCTTGCACTTACATCTAGTTCTAAAGAAATTTCTTCTCTACACAGGTTCATTAGTACATGCAACTAATTTCTTGGTAATCATATCTTCACCTTTTTCTTTAGCATTCACTTTATTCTCCTTAGTAACCAAGTTAAATCTCTTTTGAGGACATGAATAGTATTTATGCCCCTTCTCACCACACTCAAAACAAGTACCAATGAAATCACTTATGCTTCTTCTTCCAGATCCAAGATTGTAATCCTTAGTGGTTTGACTACTACTAGATCCTACCTCAGTCTGCTTAGGATTCTCCACCACCTTATTCTCAGCAATCGTGTCATCAGTCTTACCACCTTGATTTTTGTTATCATTCCTACCTTCAAACTTCTTCTTTAGCTTCTCCTAAATCTTCAATGCCATCTGATATGCATCTCCTATTGTTGTTATCTAAATAGTAAGTAACTCTTCTTGTATACTAGGTCTCAAACCATAGATATACCTAGCAAACTTCTCTTTATAAGGTTTTGA
The DNA here is from genome assembly GCA_018584345.1 of Thuja plicata. Taxonomy (NCBI): domain Eukaryota; kingdom Viridiplantae; phylum Streptophyta; class Pinopsida; order Cupressales; family Cupressaceae; genus Thuja; species Thuja plicata. Next base: position 1,688 of record MU228284.1, on the reverse strand, counting down.
ATAACCATTCCTAATCAGGATTTTGTAAAACTCCTCAGTATATTGTTGCACTAACTTTCTTTCCTCCCTTAAACCTTTCATCTTCTTAAACATCTCCAATTCATAATCCACTCAAATGAATTTCTTCTTCAACATCTCAACCATTTGATTACATCTGATTACCTTGTCTTTACCTCTTCGACTTCTTTCTATTTGAACTTATCTCCACCATATGTTTGCATGACCTTTTAGCTTTGTCTTTGCAAACCAAACTCTATCAGGATCTTCTACTTCTTCATACTCAAAGTATTCATGCATCTCATTAATCAAATTGATCAAGTCTTCTGGCCTAAGGCTTCTAGCAAATGTAGAAACTTTGATCTTAGGTCTTTTCCCAATTTTAGATATAGCTCTCAGAAATATAGCCTCCTCTAGATCTTTGACATATTCAACAGCTTCCTTGAAATGAAAATCTTGTTCAGACTCTTAATGATTATCTCTATGTTCATTAGATGCATTTCTTTGCAACTCCTCTTGCAGATCTCGCACCTGCTTTTGCAAAGCTTGGATATCTTCAAGATTGAACTCCAGCTGTAATTATTCTGTAATCTCACGGTTCTCCTTCGAAGGTATCTTGAAGAACTTTGTAAACCCTCTAAAACAAATCACCAACTTTCCAACCCAAGGTCCTAGTACAAACCGCCTCACCCTCAACGATCTGTTCACACACTCAGGAACTTCAAGCTTTGATACCACCTAATGAGGTGTAGCTCGGAGGGTTCAAGAATGGGCTGTCCAAACATACAACCTAAAGAAAAAACAATGGAAACAACCAATAACACATTAATATAATCAATATATGAGATCTATTTCCATAAAACAACATTTATATTCAACATGTCAGGATGTAAGGCCTTCCCGATTACGACCGACTACAATGAAACCATCCTAAGATCTATCACCGATATTCTACAAGCATCATGCCATTTACCTTTTGCCCAAACATACAACATAGATCCAATACTCATCTGATATCTCTACTTCATTTATTCTTATCTGATCTCCTTCATCTGATCTCCCCGCTAAGCTAAGAACATAACACAACTTAAATACAAGAGGCAAAAAATAGGTCAACCACAAAATATAAAATAGGAGTTTCTAAAGACCCAGATTTAGGTCACCACAATCCCCAATGAGAGATCCAAATTAAATTCCACGCTACACATATTAAATACATCAAGTTGGCCTCCCAAATCTACAAAAATACTAATCGGCAAGCCAATCTGTCAAGTGTCAGCAAAACTCTCGAGTGCCAGCAACCAACATATGTTGAAAAAGCCAACCATCGCCAAGAAAGCATAATGATCGAGGTCAATAGGAATCTCCAAGAAGGTTCTTTTTTTAGAGTTCTTCGGTGACCAAGCTCCACCAATGACTAAGCCCCTTAGCCAACACTACAACTGAGCAACAACACTCTTCTTCGACCGAGTAACACTTCACCAACTAAGGTCAAAATACACCAAGTACTCTCCCAAGAAAATATATTTTTGTGTGATACAGGATTACCAAGAATCCTAGGATGCTCCTACTTCAGGAAAGGCAGATGTTCTTGAAAAAAGTAGGTTTCAAGATGAAGTTGAGTTAATCAATTTAATTTTCACAAAAAAGTTTACTAAATGAAGCAAAAGTAAATTGTTTGTTTGACATGT
>MU228283.1:551146-567717 GCA_018584345.1 Thuja plicata | reverse complement strand
AGGATTAAATCAATTAATCATAGGGGTTTTTTAGCTAATAAACTCTAAGAATTTAGGAATTAAATATAATGTCAGATTTATGCAAATTTGGGTTTTCTGCATTTGAAACTCAGTCAATTAAAGTCAAGTAGGAGAAGAATTTGCCTAGTACAATAGGACTTCGAAGATGATAAAATTGAAGGAATGCACCAAAATTGATTGGATTATTAGGTGCCAATTTTGGGGTGTTACATTTTGCCCCTCTTTGAATTGATGCGCGAGCAGCACATTTATTCAAAGAACAGTCTGAAGTGAAGATGAAGATTTCAGAAGTCTAGGTTAGGTTGCCAAGACACCGATCAGATTAAGAAGCAGAATCATCTGAGAGAAGATCATAATCGGGGTTAGATTGCCCCAATGTCCACTGATAGCTGATGAAGATCCAGGAATATCTTCAGAATTAGGGTTAGATTGCCCCATTACAAAGTTTAGCCCTCTGAGATCTAGGTTAGATTGCCTAGATAACAGTCTAAAGATTTTTTGAGAGCCATCTTCAAAACGAAGCGTAACTTTCAGGAATTAGGGTTAGATTGCCCCAATACCCAATGAGATTTCAAGAATCATCTCCAGAACGAAGCTTGATCCTTGAGGATCTGACTTAGATTGCTCATATACCTAGAAAGATAGATGACAAGATGTGAGATCATGGAATATCCAATTTTGACCATAAGGTACAAAAAATTGAATATGCCCCAAGTGATGAGATACCCTTAGCGATGGGGTTTTTTGATTCAGATCAGACTGATTTGAGAATAATGTGAAAAGATTCAATGATGCAATCATCTTGCCCCCTCAGGAGTGAAATCGAAAGATGACACATCATAGTGATGAGAGCGAGAAATCACAGAAAAAGATATAGCAAGAGAGAGCAGAATCAATTTAGAGTGATTGAGAGGTCATGTTGATTAGGTTTGACCATAGTTGACCATAATTGACTAGAGTTGACTTTGATGAAAAGATTGCAGAAGCTGAGAAAATGATGACAAGAGATAATCCTGACAAGAAAGCAACATCAGAAAATTGACTGCACAAGCGTCCGATCACGTCGGTCCCAAAATTTTAAAATGCGATTTTGAGCTACTTAGGAGTGTCAGATTTCAATTTCAATCACGAAAATGGTTTCAGAATGGTCCATTTAGCCAAGGGTGCAAATTTTGTGGAAAATGGAGCACTTTGAAAAATTAGGTCAAAGGCTATATAAGGCCTGGAGGGGTCATTTTCAAATCATTATTCACCTTTGACTTTAGCGATGGCAAGACCTCCAGCTGACATTGATAGCATTCCCATGCACACACATCGATTTGAGCGCTCCCGACGGCACAACCGACCAGTGGAGTATGACGCACCTGTAAGTACTCATAACTTGATCCTGTATTTCTGAAAAAAAAATTATCAATTTTTAGCGTTAGTGTGTTTTAGGGCTATTTAAACCTTGTCCCGCCAAATCTCGCGTGAGGAAATAGTTTCCTCATGTCGGGCCTAATAGCCTTTCGCGCGATGAAACTTAATCCTTGCACAGGTTGGGGATTCCGCACATAGGCCCCTCCCCAGCGCTTGCATGAAGAGTGCATGAGAACACATCCCGCCTTGCGCGAGCTAGAAATCTCGCACGGGACAAGAGTTTCCTCATGAGAGAAAAGAGTTTTCTCGCATGGGAAACTGGCAAAAAGTAAAAAATTGTCATTTTTCTTGCGTCATAGAGTCAACCAATTGCCATATCTTAAATTGTGTGTAGAATAGTTCCATAGCTGCATTTGTTGTCTTTTTCTTTGAAAAATCATCATTGTTGAGGTACTGATCCAATTTTGTCCCTTCCTTTGTAGGTCGATCTCCCAGACATCGATTTCAGATCCCATCATCCTATCATGGGTGAGTTGTTACAGAGATTATTAGATGCCGATGGGGCCCACATTGATGGGCTAGGATTGACATATCTGCGTGATGTACTGATATTTGGGTAAATCATGGACTACTTGGAGCCCTGGTTGAGCATTTCCATTCGGAGATGAATACTTTTCATTTTCCACAGGGGGAGATGACGGTGACTCCAGAGGATGTATACCATATTTTGAGAGTGTCATTCCATGGAGCTCATGTAGAGTATTGCACGCAGCTGAGAGATGGTACACAGGCTTTGAGAGCCATCTTTCAGGATGATTTGGTGATGGGCCTGGCCATCTCCTGGGAGGAGCTGATACAGACTTATGGCCGAGATTATCCCTTGGCAGTAGTTCTGGCACTGTTTCTGAGCTGTCATCTGGTTCCTGATCGTGGTCAGCATGATTTAGAGTGTGGCTGGGGTGTTATGCTCCAAAAGATGTTGGATGTGCCTGTAGTCACTTTTGGATGGGGCAAGTGTATGCTCGCATAGATGTATCATGAGATGCACAAGATCATGTATCAGGGTACCCATAATATGGCGGCAGGAGTCATCATTTTATAGACCTAGGCCTGAGAGCATCTTCTCATATGTAGGCCAATTTTCTATGATACACGGCAACCATTAGAGCCATACATTTATAGATACGTCAGTCTGATGATCCAGCCCACATTGGGTAAGACTGAGCAGTGGAGAGCGCAGATTGATGATATGGCTATGTAGTCATATGGTGACCTTGGGAAGCCACTGAGGTTTGGGATGATTCTCGTCATGAGCTGTCATACATGTTCTATTCACATCCTCTAATAGGATATACCATTATAGTTATTGAGCGCTTCTTGCTTATGTGCGTATTGCGCCAGTTCGGGAGGCCGCAAGACGTGTCTCTTGAGTATTGTACGTATGCCCGATTCATCAATGAGATGAAGAAGGGGTGGTAAAGATTACTGGATAGGGGGTGTAGTATGATAGATGTGCAAGTACCACCAACTAAGTGGGATTATATGGCCGCGGTGACAAATGCAGGTATGACACCTGCATATAGAGATTATATGTTAGCACATCCTTTTCCCAGATTCACAACTCCGATGGGTCAGATCCCTCAGGTGGTGTAGCCACCACCACAGCAGAAAGTTCCACCACTAGGACAGAAGCCTCAGGATCAACAGCCACAGCAGCCACCTTTACAGCAGTAGGAGAGAGTTGTACGGCCCCGTATAGTTTAGACAGATATCCCTGTGAGATCCATGGGATTTGATGCAGGTGCTGGGCCCAGTGGCAGCCAGGACAGGGCTGCAGAGCAGAGGGATGATACAGTGATGGCTCATGCTATTTTGACTAATCCTCTAGCAGGTGGACAGGTAGCACAGTTAGAGGAGGCTCTTCGGAGAGTCAGGGAGAGAGCCCATCAGACACAAAGAGAGCGTGATAACCTCCACACGCAAGTAATCATTAGGGATACACAGATATCCAAGCGAGACCGGGAGATCTGAGAGTTGCGAGAGGCATTGGCTTGATCCTAGCTAGAGACTAGATATGAGGCTACTCAAGCTTTGTACTATTATGCTATGTATACTATTGTAGTACCTGAGGCAGTAGATCAAATTTTGCCTTTCACCGAGTATGCTGGTGCACGGATCATTCCACCGAGACCACCTCTAGCCGGTCCTCCTCCACTAGGTTATCCTCCTTAGTAGCAGGGCATACCACCCCCTCGACCTCCTCTAGGTGGTTAGATCTTGATGTATATTGTACCACCATTTTGACCTATTGTGTTCGAGTAGCACCCTTGTACATTCAGACCGATCGATATATATATGAGCTTCATTTTTGGCATCATTGTACATGTGTATATATTGCTTTAAATGTGTATGTTTTATGAGATGATTTCCTCTATGATTTAGATGTATGGATTAGAAATGTATGCAATGGATGAATATACAAATGTTTATGCAGTTGTTTTATTGATGTATGAAAATGCTATGATAGATGTTAGATGGATAAATGCTATGTATGATTTGACTTATGCTTATACTGGATGCACATGTTTATGGATATATGTATGCAAATGAAAGTATGGAAATGCATTTTTTGGAAATGAATGCAATGCAATGAATGCAATGGTACTAATCATCTCATGCAGGATATTCACAATTTACAACAGGTACTAACCACAAGAATGCACACGAAGATCGAGAACAAGGACCAAAAACTCGTGTAGTCAAGAAGAAACCATGATGAAAGATGAGGACCTTTGAAGAATAAGAAGATAATGAAGAGAGCACCAAAACTACCATGATGCAAGCCTAAAATGCAAATGCAAGCCTAAGCTAAATGCAATCCTAGGACTTTGGTTGTTGGACTCATCATATTTATCTTCATCGGGTGCTTTTGGATCATCGGAGTCAATACAATCCTTACTGGTGCCGCTGCGACCATAAGATTATGAATATGACTTTCATCAGATAAAATATAGGAAATGAACATAAGCACCAAGGCACAAAAGCCAAGGTGACCCAAACATTGTTTCCAGTTTGATATAGTAAAAGATCACAAGTAGACAAAAAAAGAAATAACAGTCAAGGAGATAGTTCTGACCTCCCCTTGGTGTACAAATAAACAAGATCAAGGGATGTGAGGCTTTTCCACCTTAATGTGAAAGCTCTTATCACATACACCCTATTTATTTGACGTTGTCAGATCATCGAAACCACACCAACAAGCAGTAGACAAAGAAAATATCAAATGAAATTCACAAGAACAGACAGCATACCAAGAAAGAGTTAATCATATCTCAGCATGTTTCAAGGCTTACAAATGTGGCTATGTTTAGAGTGTTGAAAAACACCATTGTGCTTGTGAGTGTAATGTGTTTGATTGCTATCGAGAGATGTTTATGTTGCGAGATATTTGAAGTGTGTTGAAAAATACAGATGTGTCCAAAGAGAGTGTTCAGAAACACTGTTTGATTAAGGTGTTGAAAAACACCAGTTTGTGCTAGTAGAAAGTTGTCCTTTGACAAGATTACTGACTCAAGTGTAAACCAAAGCATGATTGAAGTGGGGAGCCATGCCCCAAAGTAACGAATGGATCAAAGCCAAACAAAGGGAGAAATCTCAACAACGTGGTGGTAGTAGGCAGACTCAGTGAAAACCACTGGTGACTGTCATGAGAGAGATTCTCAAGTGTAATGATTAGTAACAAGATCGAAGCACCAGTAGGCAAACGTAGTGAGATCCACTGGTGACTGATGCAAAAGAGAGTCTCAAGAAGAGACGAAGTGCTATGAGACATCGGTAGGCAGACGTAGTGAGATCCACTAGTGACCAATGCAAGAGGAGAAAGACTCCAAAAGATAAGACAATGCCCCCTAGACTAGGAACATGCCCCCGAGTATGACCAGTTTCAATCCATGTGAGGTCAAGCACAAGCTTCAAGATGACTGAAAGCAAAAAGCATGAGCACACTAAAGCAGGAAAGTGAACTAAAGCAACAAAGATATGCTGCGACAGATAAAGCATGTAGAACAAGAGGTGCCGGTTTACCAGGTTTTCACCATCTTGGCAGAAATTCTATTTTTTCTAGCATGATCCCTGTTTACCAGGTTTTCATCAATGGCACATTTTTCTCTTTTTCTCTTTTTTGTATTTTCAATTTTTAAATTTTTTTTTGTTCTTTTTTTTATTTTTTTGTATTTTGTATTTTTTTATTTTTTTTTATATTATTAAGGTGCCTGTTTACCAGGTTTTCACCAAGATAATAGATACATCAAAGCACCTGTTTGCCAGGTTTTCACTAAGATGAACATTTTTTCAAGACATTTTACAATTTTTAGGATTTTTTCAGAAATAAAGTATGTACATGAGCATGCAGAAGATATCTCAACTGTAGAATTTCTTTAGGTGGAGCGTTGATAGGCTCTTTGAGTGGTTCACCTTCTGTATTGGAGAGCTAATAAGCGCCAGACCTGAATACTACAGTAATATTATAAGGACCAAGCCAGTTTGGCTCAAACTTCCCTTTCTGAGTCTGTTGTTGCTAATTTTTAGGATTCTCTCTCAGGACAAGATCACCTGTTTGGAAGTCTCTTGGTCTAACCTTCTTATTATAGCTTTTTGATATCCACTTTTGATATGCTCTGAGATGATCAAACATCACCTTCCAAAATTCATCTAGTAACTCAAGCTCTTGTAGCTGAGATATTCTAATGTCATCATTTGTAATGAGGCCTTTCAAAGAGACTCGCAATGTAGGAATCTCAACCTTAATAGGCAGTACAACATCTGTGCCATAGACTAAATCAAAGGGTGTGGCCCCTGTTGGCATTCTTATATTGGTGTGATAGGCCCATAAAGCCGGATTAATCTATAGGTGCCAATCCCATCTAGACTTGTGTACCATACGATGCAGGATCTTAAGAATTGTTTTATTGGAAGCTTCAGCTTGCCCATTACCCTGGGCGTAATAAATAGAAGACCAATGTTGAATGATCTTGAACTTAGCACATAAATTTGTCAGATCTTTATTCTTGAACTGTCCCTCATTGTCAGTGATAATAGAGGAAGGCACACCATATCTACAAATAATCTAGTTTAGGATGAACATAGCTACAGATTTTCCATCAGCTACACGGAGAGGTACTGCCTCAACCCTTTTAGTAAAATAATCCATAGCAGTGATGATGTACTTGTGTCCTCTCGAGGAAGATGGATATATGTAACCCACTAATTCAAAGGCCCACTATTGAAATGGCCAAAAGGTGATAAATGGAACGAGCTCCTTAGCTGGAGCATGAATCAAGTTACCATGGAGTTGACATTGCTTACAAGATTTGGCAAACTATGTAGCTTCCTTCTCCCTATCGGGCCAATAATAACCAGCTCTAATAAGCTTACAAGCCAGTGTCAGACCATTTGAGTGAGAACCACAAATTCCTTCATGTACTTCTTCTAACATTTGGACTAATCAGGTTATAGACACTTAAGGAGGGTACCGTCTAGACCCCAAATATACAAGTCGTTTTCTATGATGACGTACCATGAAGCACTGCGGATTAGATGGCATTTTTCATTTCTAGTATATGTGTCAGGAATAGTTTGGTCATGAAGATAAGAGTAGATGTGGTGGTAGCGAGATGAATCATGTCCAATTACTGAACACACCATCTGGGAGTCAGGAGAGTCATAGGCAGGATAGCATAATGTCTTCACTAGGAACTCGTGTCTAAAATCATGCTCTGGCATTTGTAACATAGAGGCCAACATAGCCATAGCATCAGCTGCTTTATTATCCACCCGGGGAATTTGCTGAAAAGTGACATGTGCAAAGTAATTCTTAAGGCTGTCAACCATCCTTTTATAGGGTACCGACTTTTCATCTTTGGTTTGATAAGTATTATTGACTTGATTGATAACCAGTTGTGAGTCTCCAAAGACTTTTAGTTCATCCACTTGCCATTCAATAGAAATCTTGAGTCCATTGATCAGAGCTTCATACTTGGCGGTATTATTGGTACAAGGGAACATCATTTTATATGCCTTTGGTAAGGAGTACCGTTGAGGTGTGATAAACAAAATTCCAGCTTCTGACCCCTATTAGGTGAATGATCCATCAAAAAACATTGTCCATGTTTGATGCGTGAGAAGCATAATGGACTCATCTAGGAATTACATCTTTAATGGTTGGTGATCTGTAAGAGGTGCTTTAGCCAATTGATCCACAATCACCTGTCCTTTGATAAATTTTCTCTCAACATATACAATATCGAACTCACTAAGGAGCATGACCCATTTATCTAGTCTACCTGTGAGGGTAGCTTTACTGAGTAAGTATTTCAATGGATCAATCTTTGCGATTAGCCTTGTAGTGTGAGTCAACATGTAGTGTTGTAGCTTCTGGGAAGAAAACACTACTACTAAGCAAGCCTTCTCAATTATTGAATAATTCATTTCGTAAGAGACCAATGTTCTATTGATGTAGTAAATGTCTCTTTCTTTATGATTTGGATCTTCTTGGGCCAAGAGAGCAATGTTTCCATTACTAAGATATATAAGATCAAAGGCTTCCATTGAATGGGAGGCATTGGTATGGTTGGATTAGCTAAATATTGTTTAATCTATTGAAACCCTTGTTCACACTCTTTGTTCCAGTCATAAGTCACACCTTTATGCAGAGTTTTGGTGAAAGGTTGTGACTTGTCAGCTAATTGCGAGATAAACCGCCTGATAGATTGGATCTAACCTTGGAGACCTCTAATCTATTTGATATTATGGGGTGGTGGCATTTCCATTATAGCTTGTACCTTTTTTTAGATCCACCTCAATTCTTTTTGCCGAGATAATGTAGCCAAGTAGTTTTCCTGAGGTAACCCCAAATGCACATTTCTTAGGGTTTAGCCGCAACCTAAATTTCTCCATACGATCTAGTATAGGACCTAGATCAGTGAGATGTGTCTTTCTATCCATACTTTTGGCAAGTGTGTGATCCACGTAGTCCTCCATTGTCCTATGTATCATGTCATGAAATATTGTAGTAACCTCTCTTTGATAAGTAGCCCCAACATTCTTTAAACCAAAGGGCATAACATTCCAATAGAATGTACCCCATGCACAAGTAAAATTTGTTTTCTCTTGGCCCTCTGGTGCAATCTTGATCTGATTATAGCTAGAGAAGTCATCCATTAATGAATACATCTCATATCCCATTGTCATGTCCACGATCATGTCAATATTAGGGAGTGGAAAATCATCCTTAGGACATGCCAAATTTAAATCTCTAAAGTCTATGCAGACCCTAATAGATTTCTCATGTTTAGTCACTGGGACTATATTAGAAATCCACTCTGCATAGTCAATTGCTCAGATGAACCCAGCTTTTAGAAGTTTTTCCAATTATGCCTTGATCAATAAAGCTACATGCGGATGCATCTTTCTAAGTTTTTGTTTGATAGGTTTCACACCTGGTGCTATTGATAAGTGATGCATAATGAGATCAAGATCCACACCCGGCATGTTAGAATACGTCCATGCAAAATTTATCTTTTTCTCTTGGAAAAATTCTATAAATTCCTTATGTTCCTCTGTGGATAATGACTTGGCCACATGAATGATATGTGGATGCTCTTCTGTTCCCAGATTTATCTGCTGAGTTGGTTCAATTAAAACTGATGAGCGTTCCTGAAAGTGACTCAGAAGCACATAAAGTACCTCACCCTCAGGTGCCTTAGAGAGGTTTTCACCTTCAGGTACATCTTTTCTTTTTACTTGTTTTGGCTCTGATACTGCCACAGCGTGGTTTTCACCATCAGAGCACTTATTTTTTCTTCTTTTAATTTTCTAACTAAGGTACTTGATGTCAGCCTCAGTCATGTTGACACTTTCTTCACTAGTGGAGGACATTACAGGCTCAACAGCGTGAAGGTAGCAGGCTAAAGTGTAATCATTCTGGAATTTAAGGACTTCACTAGATGAAAAGGGGGAATTCTAGTCTATTAATTTAGGATGTTGGAGGGAAAGAGATGCAACAGGTCCAAGTGTGTTCATAGTATGGTCATCGAAAGTGTTAACTAGCAAGCTGAGAGATAAACCAATCTCATCCAAAGGTGTGTTTGAATCCTTTTGATCCCTAATGACGTAAGTAGAGGACATGTTAACACCTATAGACACAGACTCATTAGGATTTTCACTAGACCCCTCACTTACGTCGAGAAGTCTTTCATAAGATCCTTCTGACAAACTATCAAACTTATACTCATGAGAGTCTGTATCCGAACTCTGACTTGGGTGTTTGCACCATGAATGTTTTTGAGTTCTTGTAATACTAGTCTGTTCTTGTGTCCACCATTCTTGAAAGTGTGGTGGTATGTATTGTTCTCCTTTGAAATTAGGATCTTGTAAGTCTTTCCATTGCTCAAAATTTAGTGTCTCAAATGGAGTGGTTTGATCAGAATCACTGTCAGTTTTAGCAGTACAGGTACATGGCACAAACTTATCTGGCTCAGCAAAGAATGATGCCAGGGCTAGAGGGATGGGATAAGGAAAGAAATCCTCATCTGAGTTGTCTTGTATAGTGTCAACTACCATTGTGCCTTCAGGTTCTAGTGTAGGCTCTACTTTTGGCACAAATTTATTGATCCCTAGATGAAATGAGACCTTTTTGAAACCTAAACTAGTGGTATCCTTTGTCTTTTGACCTATAGCTTGGATAGGTTCCACTAACCCATTGCCATTCACACCTATCAGGCCACTTCCTTTGTACCCAAAATGTTTCATAATCTTAAGACCCTCACTTTTAGGATTTAATTCATGAGCCGGGGTAGTTTGTTCAGCTGTGTTCTTTCCCTTACAAAGCCAAGCCTTGATAGCTCTTTCCTCGTCCTCATCTTCCAATGGTGTATTAGACTGTACAAATGTACCCTCATAAACTATCTCAGGGGTAACAGAATATTTGTTGTGCTTAGAAGGTCTCCCATGAGATCGAGGAGACAGGGGTAGAGTCGCTAATGATAGCACAGGTTCCTTTTGATATCCCCCCATGCCTATATCTATGATTTTCAATGTCTATTGCATGTCTTTGAGCTTGGCATCACAGAGTTCTATGTATTCTCTATTAGTTGGAACAAGACTGTTAGCTGATTGAGTGAGAGCATTACAAGAAGAACCCATGCTAGCGAGAACAATCACCTCTGCGCCTTGAAAGGAAAACCTTATACACTGATGGTATGTAGAAGGAACCGCTTGCATCTCATGGATCCACGGTCTTCCTAGAAAAATATTATATACAAGAGGAAGGTCTAGCACCTGACATATGACGTCTCTTTCAATCAGGCCAACCTGAATGGGTAGCACAACTAGACCTTTAGATGTTCTCTCTTCTTCATCCTAAGATTTTATGGTAATTCTCTTGCAGGAATCTATGCAATCCTTTCCATAACCTAGTTGAGCAAGAAAATGAGTGGAGCAAATATTAAGACCAGCACCATTATCGATGAGCACGCGGTGGACTAGATATTTGCCTATCATGACTTCTATGTGCAGGGAAGCATTGTGCAGGTGACTAATTGAGTGATCATCTTCTTCAGAGAAGGATAAATAATGCGGCAAGGTCAAATGACCCACCATGGATTGAAACTGATCCAAGTTGATATCTTTGGGGAAATTAGCTTCAGTGAGAGCTTTGTCTAGAATCTGCCTATGAGCAGGTGAGATTTTCAATAGCTCAAAAATAGTTATCTGAGCATTGGTCCTTTGAAGCTGGTCAAGAATGCTATAACCAGTAGTAGGGGGCATAGGGACCGCCTTCGTGGTCTTGTTGGTGGAACCAACAATAGTCTTATCCACAGTTTGTTTTGGCACGGACATAGTTGCAGGAGGATTAGGACCCATGATAGAGATTATAGTGTTAGACCTAGTAACAATGTTCACACAATCTCGAGATATTTTAGATTTAGATAATTGAGACCCAGGGCATCTAGAGACAAACGGGATTCTGGGTTTAGAAACATTCCCACTTCCCTTGCTGGTAAACATATTGCAATATTCCATTTCCACTGATTCAATCATGTTGATCACATTATCGTAAGTGGTATTTGCGTAATTAACTTTGGCATTATTATTATGAGCGTTGGAGGATTCACCTTTCTCATGACAAGGAAAGGGATCTTTGAATGCTTGATGATCCAAATTCTTGTTATGATTCTCCACAATGATAACCTTGTTATCGATCAAATCTTGAACTTTATGTCATAATTGAAGACAAGTAGCAGTCTTGTGACCTTTGTTTTGATGGTAATCAAAGTAAGAATTCTCATTCCACCAATGAGGTCTTGGTTGTGGATCGTATAAACGTTTCTCCAAAGGAGAAAGAATTTGATTTTGCACCAATGTTTTGAAAACCACATCAAGCGGTTCTCCCAGAGAGGTAAATTCACGCTTGGGTCGCCCTGCCCAAGGTTTGTTACCAGAAAATTTAGAAGGTTGTTGAGTATTGATTGCAGCCTTTTTGACAGCTTTGGTCGCTTGTATACCCGAGGTGAGATTAAAGACTAGTTTCGAAGAAGTTGAATTCACATTATCGACCACCCCATCATTCACAATATCTCTATTTTTGTTGGGAAATTTACCTTTGTCTTTGTTGGATGATGAGGAATTTTTCTTGTTATCTTTATACAAGGTCAATTCACCTTTTTTAACCATGAATGCTTCTATTCTCACAGCCTTTTTTATCATACTATCAAAGTTAAGGGGACCTTGAAGTTGGACTTGATACCCGAAGTCAGGGGTGAGATTATCCAAGAATATATCGAGTTTCTCAGACTTGGGTATTTTGCAAGAGTACTTTGTGCAAAATTGTCTCCATCTTTGGAGAAACGTCAAGAATGGTTCCCCTTGCTTCTACTTAAGGTTACAGAGATCCCTTATGTTGACAGGATGTTGAATATTATGAGAATAGTGTTGCATAAAAATATTGGTAATCTCATCAAAAGTTTTGATGCCAGTGGGCAATTGTGAGAACCATTCCATAGCGGGTCCACCCAAACTTTGTGGAAAATGATGCATCAAATACATTTGATCATGTATAAACTCCATTGAAAAGGCACCAAATTCTCTTAAATGATCCAGGGGATCAGTGGTACCTAGATACTTGTCATATTTTGGGAGCTCTACACCTTTGGGAAAAGGTGGCATAACAATGCTCCTATCAAACGAAAAAGGGCATATACTTTCCATTGTGAACTATTGCGTAGGTTTGTCCTTATCTTTCATAAGTTGGCTGATTTGACCTTGCATGTCTTGGATTATCTTATGCAATTTGGAGGTTTCAGTTTCCTCTTCTTTAGCAACAAGCGTATCCAATTGGAAGTTTGCAGGTAATTTGACTCCTTGATTCGCTAAATCTAGGAAAAAAATTCTTTGTCTTCTGAAAGGAGTATCTCCATCATTTTAATAAGAGCTTTATTAGACTTTGTTCCGTCTATATAATTTTGAGTTATTGGGTCATCTTCATTGCCAAGAATTTCATAAATGCTTTGAGTTTGATCTTGACCCTGGTGTTGCTCTTGACCTTGTTCATGTTGAGATTGGTCATGACCTTGTGTGTAATCGAAAGGAGACGTCATGTTGTTAACGTGAGATTGTTCCGTGTGCACTCCTTCAGTATGAGAGTGAGAACTCATAGCCGATGTGCTCTTCAGCAAATCAAATGGATTGAAATGTTCAAACGGATCACTAAGGCAGTGAGGGTCATTAATAGGATCGACCCAAATAGGTGACTTCTTGTAGCCTTGTTGGCTTGAGAGAAATTGATTACGCTGATCTTGAAACAACGGATTAGAACAAAACTAAAGCACTGGCTTCAGATTCGGAGTTGGGTCTCCACTGAATGGGGAAGAGGTATGTGATGATCCCTCTTGATTATCCACTTGAATAATGGGTTCAGAATGACCTTTTCCTTGATTGCGAGGTTTACCTCTACCTACTCCAGAACCGCATATATGAAAGATATTACTACTCCTAGTTGTAACAGGCATAGACAAAGCTAATACAAGAGGAAACTTAAGATCTGACTCAGAATTCTGTCTCTAAAGGTATCGAAAAAAAAAGAGGTAATAGGCTAGAACAGCCAAGGTGTCAGATGCACCCGACACGAATCGTTGGAGGTATGGCTAGAACAGTCGAGATATGACTATCGTGTCACAAGGTACAAAACATAAGAAAAAAAGATGAAGACAAAGAGACAAGACAAGTTTGAGTATGAATCAATCAATTTACAACTCGAAACAACTAGTTTTAGTCTGCAGACAACGAAGGAACAAGCAATCAAATCCCAGACAAGAGTCAGATAAGGCAGATAAAAAAACTCAATTTTTAGGATAAGAACCAGATTTTGAGACATAGTGGGAACTGTTCTCTAACAAGATATCCAGGCTTAGTAAAGTTTTAAGATGATACAAATCAACAATCTCTATTTCAAGGTGACAAGCACTTGTTTAAAAACATGAAGTTTCAATCAAGTAGTGATGCAAACAGTAGTCATAAACAATTCCACCAAGGACAAAGCAACTTGGTAGAAACATGGGAGTCTTTTTTTGATGATAATACATACAGTTTAAGACTCAAGAATAAACACTCAATTATCCCTACAAAGAAAATTGATTTAGAAGACAAAATCTGTGCCCCGCTGTCTTATGCGTATGCATGCACCTCACACAGTAGTGTCACCCTCAAAATAGCGCTCAGGGTTTTGGTGTTTCCAAGGACTAAGTATATATGTTGGAAGGTTACCCTTAAACAGGGGCCAGCGTCATATACCACTTCAAACATCCAAGTGCATACTTATGTCAATAATCTAGGGGAGAGATTCTTCCCTCTCCCTGCACACAGATTATGTCTCCTTTTGGAGGTGAAACAGGTAGGCATCTAACTAAGAGAGTGTTTAATAGGCTTCCATTCACAATAACCTTTGGTGCCTTTGATACAGAGCTGGGGCCTCATAGCCACACCAACACTCGTAAGTCACACACTCTTGCAAGCAAGGCTAGGAGCGGTACCGCTCAGTATGACAAATAAGGCTTTCTCATGATGATAGTCAAAATCAATGAGAAAGAAGTTACTATGGCTTTGGATTCTTTAGACTACAATAAAGCAGACTTTATTAGAGTGAGGTGGAATAACCAGCGAAAGGTGTGTACTCACTTGGGTCATTCCCGGAGGTTCAACTTCTGAAAGGCCCTCTAAAGGTGACTCAACTTGGTTCGGATTCAAGGGTTTGATTTTCTTATTCTCTCTATGAGAGAAGAGCATACTTCTCTACCTTTGCACCTCACCCAAACACATCAAGCATATTCATCGCCGAGATAGTTTCACTCCACCAAGTCCACAAGTCTTTGGGTTTCTGATTCTCTCAAAGAGAGAAGAGCATAATCCCCTAACAAGAAGAAGTGCTAAAGATTCACTTATCTTTCTTTTCTTCCCCAAGTATCCATCATGCTAGAAACATCTGGGTCTTAGTTTCATCCATGGGCATCACTTCCATGTAATGAAGAGCCTATTACCCTACTTTGCTATTGGGATCCTTATGAAATTTTAACAAAGCCCTATTTAGACTATGTGAATGAAAAATAGTAAACAAACATGATGTTTTAATTATGCCTTTGACTATCATCCTACAAGTAAACCATTAGAAAGTTTTGATCTTTGGCAAGCGAACCTGTAAACCTCTATTGTGCTGTAGCAGAAAACTAGAAACAGAAAAATCAGATCAGGACAAGATGTCAGAACAGAGAAACAGCAAATTAAAAATTCTGGATTTTAGATGTCAGTCTATCAAAGTTCGCGTGAGAAAGTGCTTTGACACGCGCCAGAAAGTACTTCAACACATGCAAGCTTTCTATTTTCTCGTGCGAGAGAGTGCTACTAGGAGCAAAACTTCATGCGGCTTGATGCAGAACTTCACACGAGACTCTGTACTAGTGCAGTACGGACGTATGGCAGAGCTCAAAAAACACAGTCAAGAAATTTGAAAATGAGGCCAGAAATCATTTTTCTGCCCCACGGTGGGCACCAAAATGTTATATGCTGAATGTGGACCTCTAAATTTGGCACAAACACAACATAGTCATTATACAATCGTTCAATTCACAAAAATGAACATGAATTGTCAACCTTGCAAACTCGATTGAAGCGACTTGTTGCCTCCTAATCAGTTGGGGATGTTGAGTTTTACCCTCAGAACGAGAGCCAACAACCTAACCATTGCTAATATGGAGGATTTCTAGAATGTAAGAAAAGACCAATTTGCCATTACTCTATGAAATTGAAATTGCAACTAGTCTATGAAAATAGATGCAATTAATCTATGAATTGAGAAATGATTTATCTAGAATTGAATTACAACTAATCTATGGAAGCCAAATGCAATTAATCTAGGAAAAGCAAATATTCTCATTCTAGGAAGGAAATGCTTGTAATCTAGAAAAGAAATTGCTTTTACACTAGAATTGAACTTGCCATTAATCTAGAAAGCTTTGAGATAATCAAATTGAAATGTTAGATATATGAATGAATTACAAATGAAAGCAATACATCTTCAATTCCAATTGAAACTAGCCTAATTATGCAAATTTTAAGCTTAAAGCATGAAAGAAATCAAATGCAAATTGACTATAGATTTGATGCTCTCAAAAAATCATCCTCTCTAATGAAGAAAAAGAGGTCCAATTTATAGAAAACCATGGAAAGAGGGTGAAGAGTTTCTTGAAAAGAAACGGTGGACTGTTCATTCTCTTTTGAGACAAAAATGCAAAGATTATTTAAATAAAAGGGTGAATTATTGCCACATGAGTGTCCTTTCATATGGAATTATGGAATTCCTTTTTGATGATAATTCATCCAATAATTAAATAACCTTTCAATTCCTTTTATCTATATTAGCCAAAGGGGGTGAAATTGATTTAATTAAAAGCACTTAAGACTTTAGGATTAAATCAATTAATCATAGGGGTTTTTTAGCTAATAAACTCTGAGAATCTAGGAATTAAATATAATGTCAGATTTATGCAAATTTGGGTTTTCTGCATTTGAAACTCAGTCAATTAAAGTCAATTAGGAGAAGAATTTGCCTAGTACAATAGGACTTCGAAGATGAGAAAATTGAA
>MU228283.1:514976-533634 GCA_018584345.1 Thuja plicata | reverse complement strand
TAATGAACAATGATAAGTTAATCTACCGAGTAACTGCAGTATATATTGTAGACATCTAAGGGACTTGTGAATTTATTTTTGTGGTAACTGATTCACCCCTCCCCTCTCAGTTACTCCATCTATATTTCCAACAATTTTATCTTGCTTCTTTGGCAGTGTTCCTTTATTAAGAAGTCTAGAGCATTGAGCTCCCACCTTGTAATCAAATTCTATGTATAGTATACTAATTCTTGGAGCTTATGCTCACTGTGGTTTTTCCCTGTTAGATTTTCCAAGTATAAAATTTCGGTGTTCATGTGTTGATGTTTAAGTACATTACTTGTTGTTTGTTTCATATGATGAATATTGAAGTTAGTTGATTAATGACACATGCTTTTTGTTTATGTTGATTCACCCCATGTTGATATGTAAAAATAATCTTAGACACTTAGCCTTATAGGAATCTTAGTGAATGGGGGACATTATGCGCTTCACTGAGACACCTCCAAGTTTTTAGAAGTTGTCTGCTCATGTTGTGTGGAGGAAAAGGGGGAAGAAGTGATGCTTAAAAGTAAAAGGCAAACTGCCAAGATTTTGGAACTCTTTAAAATGCACAAGCTATTCCACGAGATGGAATATCAAGGAAATCCTTTCGATAAAAAAATAGATTAGGAACAATCATGAACCTATGGACAACTAATCAAGCATGATACATAAAAAGAAACTATACAATGATAATCACGGAATAGGGAAGCATAAAGCATAATCTACCTAGCAACAACCCAAAAGAATGCGCTAAATCAGGAAAAACACAGAAAAAATTCACGAAGGAATGAATCTTAAAAAGAACAAAGGGCTAAGAGGAAAACCGATACTCTTATTTGATGCAATAGTTCATCACAATCTTAAGACTTACAAGTTCATAGCTCTTTGTATATGAAGGGAAAGTCCTTTTAAAATTCGTTGTTAAAAGAGAATCTATTAACTTATCTCTAACTATCCATGCCTTCTCTCCTCCTTCATACCATCAAGATTTGATAATATATAGCTGCTAGAAAGTGATGATCTAGAAACCCTAATATAGAGCGGATCAGATTTGGTGCTATGTGTCATATTCTACTGAACTGAGAAACCTAGATCTCTATTGCCAGCTCAGAAAATTGATAGCTAGCCCTTGATTTACAAGTAGAATCATATTTTCCATCATTACACTTAGCTACATTCTCATTGGATCAGATATTTTCCAAATAGCTCACCTACCCCATGGGAGATCAGATTCATCATAAATTTTCCTAGCGATCTGAAGAAAGCCATGATAGAGAAAAAATAAGCCCACAGACACACTACGCATGGAAATCCCCAGCTTTAACCAAAAGATGACATGTGGAAAACATGCGTGAACTTTCCTTCAAAATAGATGTTGAATTCACCTCAAAGCCCACGTGAAGGCCACATGATAAGCGGATGCGAAAGAAAGTCTCAAAAGAAAATTGAACTTCTTTAAACTTTTGTGAGATGAACATGTAGAAGATTACGCAGATGAGGGTCATATTTTTAATAGCACATGCGCCCACCAAAAAATGGAAAAGAAACTGAGTTGCTTTCATAAAACACGCGGTGCCTCAGCAGAGACAAGCTTTTGAGAAGAAAAGAAGCTCAATCATCAAACACATTTTTCTACAAAGTGGCGAGCACTCACAGCCGTGGAGCTTTTGGTGACCGAAAAGGGTGCATGTACTTTTAAATACACACCACAGTAACAAGTAGCAGTCGCACATTGATTTGGATGAAAATTCCATCATGGGAGGAAAATAAAGCCTTCACAAAAGTGTTTAATTCTGTGGTTATGTGAGTTTTTTATTCACATATTTTGTGACTTCTGGGAAATCTTTCTTGTAGGATGAGAACCCTTCAATATAATATCTGGTTTTGTAAAACAAGATTTTATCCTTTGGGTGATAGTCTTGCTAGGATTAAGTTATACTGAGAAGGGGGTGAATCAATATTTCAACACTTTAATTTCAAACTTAAAACAATTCAAGTTTAACCATGCAATTACTAAAATAAGAATAACATAGACATAAAGTAAACAACTCATAACACCATGACTTATTCACGAGGAAACCTTAGCCAAGGGAAAACCCCAATGGGGATGATACCCACAAATGATGCACTAAAAAGTATAGTGTTCCTGTTAGGAAACCTAAGCATATTGGGAGTTGAATGTTACACTTAGTATATATCCCTGTTGAAGGATAGAAACTATGTTAGGGGTATACAAGGTGCTCACTGCTCTTACAAAACAAAATGGTATTTTACAAAGATATATCAATATAAACTATTAAAAGCATCTTCTATGCTCAAGTAGTCCCAATCAAAGCTCACAACATCTGTTGTCTGATTCTGACATCACAATGCATCTACACATTCCACACATATCTTCATATCATAAAACAACTTTACTTATATACTCAATCTCAAAAGATCCTTCCAATAGGCTCACAAGACATCACAAAACGTGTTCAAAACTTAACCAAATAGAAAATACATAGTTAGAGATCATACATAAAAAAATGGGGTAGGACCCAATCTAAATCCAAAAAAGAACTTGTGGATTCCGTAAAATGCTCCCTTAATCATCACGACATTCATCTTTCATGTATCACTATTATATTGTCTTTGCATATCTTCAACAGGCTGTAACTCTGTCCAGTCAACTCCAAAATGAAAGCGACCTTAACTTAAGGTCTATTACATTCCATAGTACACTCCTTTAAGCTTGCATAGCTTATCTTGATGCATACTATGTTTTTGGATCAAAACTATGTGACTGTACCCCGTTAACTCTATCATGGACTTAGTCATTTTACAAAAGTGAATATCCAAAACTGGATTGTACTTTGATGTGGACAAAAGTCTTGTTGCTACTACAGAACTAGCTTGGCTCTATTCTGAGATTGTTCTCCTAGATCTCTTAGGGTGTTCATAAACCTAAACTGAGGTAAGTCACTATCAGCTTTACCTCCTCTTTAAGACTCAGTCCCCATCATCATGTTGTTCATCTTCCTCACTGAACTTACACAAATAGATTCATTCTACTCACTCATTCAATGTTTCTAGAACATTGCTTTCATTCTCTTCCCTAGCTGGACTATTACCGAGCTCGCCTAGGGTAAGATCTCCATATTCATACCTATTGCTACTCCTACCAAAAACAAAAAGGAAACTATGTACAAGGGCTCCTCTCGAGTTCCATCCCAACACATGACTCTCACCATAGATTCAGGAACCTTGAGGGGCCATTAATGGTTACAACCCAGAACGAGTGAAGGACTAACAACTTGAAAAATAGAAAATAAAGATACTTCCATGCAAAAGGAACCATAAGAAACTTGATATCTACTAAACACACAGTCTGCAACTTCTCATTACTAGAAACAAAACAAAACAATACAATAATCTGCAACTCTATAACTTTTCCTGTAGCTTCTCTTCTTCTTCAATCTCTATTCTCTCGAGGATCTCTAAAATGAAGGCTTGGGATGTTATTAGTAACCATCCTCTCATTGGAAACAACCCTAACTGCCCACATATTTGCAAGCATCTCTTCAGGAACCGTTACAACTGACCATACTATCCATAAAAGACAAGATCTGCTTTTCATGGGACGTTACGACTGACTTTGCCGAGAAACAATAACATAAACCCAGCTCTAGTGTTGGCCGAACTGTAGTGTTGGCCGAGCTGGTAGTGTTGGTCGAGCTGGTAGTGTTGGCCGAACTACCAGTGTTGGCCGAGCACCAGTGATACCAACCAGCTTATCCAAAGTTCCCGAGGCCTTGGTTGGATTTCTAGAGGCTTGCAAACTACCTCACACACACACACAACAAAAGAAATCAACTAAGAAACCTATCTAGACATGGATTAACCTAGTCATATCCATCTTAGGGGAAAAAATGACCTTCTAAGGTCCAGACAAACTCTACTAACTTGGATAGAGTCAGTACATGCTAGAAATAAAGAGCTAGGGGTTTGAGTTAGGTGTACTCCTGCACCATACTTCAATTGACCATGCTAGTGAATAGTGTTTCCATAAATGAAAACCTTTATGCTATGCTGATAAGGCCACTTTCCAAAAATCTCCCCCTTTGACATTAATGGAAATACTTAGTGAAAAATTACGAAGTATTCAATACCAAACTATTTACTAAATTCATTTTTCATACTCATTACTCCCCTTTTGACATCAATGGCAAAGGTATACTCAAAATTTTATCTATGTAAACATAAATATTTCAGAACTACACATCAAAAAATCATGCCACATGAAGTACATCTTGGAAAGAGGTTTCCAAGATCTTCGCCTATGTTGTCCATGTCTTCACCAAGATCTGACCAACATGAATCAAACCATTTAGAGCAAAAGATGAAATCTCAATGGACTTTTGTTCTGTAGGCATCTCTTCAATAAGAGCCTTCTTTTATTTCTCAATATCATAAAGGTGTTTCTCCAAAATTGATAGTTTCAAAGTGATTAGACTCCTCAACACACTGAATATTCCCAATACTCTCCCTTTCTCAGTCTTAAGAACACTCACTTTTTCCAACAACCTAGACACTTCGTTATCCAACTCAATGTCATTTTGTGAGGAGGACCCACAACTCTTTACCATTTCATCAAGTGTCCTATTTTCATTGTCAATGATGTCATATATAATCTTCAAGTGCACAAGATGATTTATATAGTAGTTGTATAACTTCCTTCCATGAATTATGAAAGACTTTGCTTCAACAATAATGTTATCTAGTATACTCAAATCCCAATTGATTTACTTGCATATCTCTTCCATCTTCTTCACCATGTAATCTTTTCTAGCTCTGACTACTACGGCCTTCTCTAAAGACAAAGTGAACATAAAAGTCATCAAGTACTTTTTTCTATTTTTCCAGTGTATCGCTTCCCTAGAAAGTGAAAGGTAGGAGTAGAAGATTGTTGATACTATCAAGTACTCTTTCCAGTACCTTTGACTTCTTCTATATTTTCTATTATGATCTCTCCTTAGCCTTAGAAAAGGCTATGTATGATAACTTCATCAATTCATCATCATACATACCATAAACATCAGTACTCAGAGGTCTATCACTACTTCCCAAAAATAGAGCTAAAGAAATAGGAATAGATACATTTGTTTCTTGTTTTACTTCAACCTTAGATTCTGATTCCTTATTATTCAAAATTAAACTTTCTTTCAGATCTTCCTTAGTGGCTTCTTCCTTCTCTATCTCGTTTAAATATTGAATACACTCTATTCACCACTTCCATATATTTCAGAAACGTTATCTACATTCCCTTGAAAAGGGTCACTTATATCGTACAAAGTGTCCCAAGATACATGCACACCAGCAACAAAGAATTCTAGTTGCTTAAGTGTACTGAAAAACTGACTGCTATTATCTCCATCCTTATATGACTCAATCTTTATTTCTGTAGTTTTAGAGGACTCTCCTCTCATAATAGTTTTGGGATTAGAAGCCTTTGGGCTTAAGAGGTGAAGGCTTTTCAAGTTTTGTTTCTATTAATACCTTGTGAATAGCTTTGTGGGTATCCTCTATAACATCATCATACTTTCTCCCTATAATTTTTATTAAACTTTCTTTTATTCTCAACGGGGGTTTTATGGCTTTCAATATCCTCTCATGTTCATCATATAAAACAATTGGTAGCATATCATCTATGTATTTCATTCTTATCTATTCATCTTCTGTGAGTGCTAACTATTTCCTTATTTCCAAATTTTCATACAAATCCTTGTGAATACTACCTTCAATTTCAAGTAGATTCTTTTTGAACACTAGCATATGATCATTGACAAAGTCTTCAATTAGAATTTTATCATTCTCATGATAACTCTCATAGTATATAGGTAATTGATTTAGCTTTCCTTGATCAATAATTCTCTTTGCCATCATCTTTAGATCTGGTGTCCAAAGTTGTCTTTCCTCTTTTTATTTTCTTCTCTTCATCTTTCTTCTCTTCTACTTTCTTCTCCTCTACTTTCTTCTCTTCTACTTCCTTGCCTTCTACAATAGTCCTCAGTCTTTTAGGTGGTGAAATTTTTTTGGAGGACCTTGTGCTTCTCACAGGAATATTTGTTTCTTTCTTTATCTGTGATGTTCTCTTGGGTGGTGTAGAAGTGGTATTGGGTACATCAACCATAGTAGGAGGTGGAAAAGTCACCTCTATAGCTTTAGGATGTGGTAGGGCTGCAGGATCAATGCTCACAAACCCATAAAATCCTTAGATACAATCTTATTCCTGGCTTCTTTCATCCCATCTTTGGTAATACCTTCCGTTGTTGCAAGATTGTTAACTATGTTCTCAACTTCCCTTTTCCTTGTTGCTCTAGTCTATTCCTCTCTGATTTTGGCTAATTTTCCTTCATATGCTCCCCATCTTTATTTGGAAGGATCATTCTCATAAGATAATACATGTTCTACTTGCATTGTAAGAACTTCTACATTGACCTCATAGCCCATAGGGTAACTCCACTTCCTCCTTGGTTCAACTGCCTCAAAGAATACACAATCAGTTTCAACGATGAAACCAATTATATCTTTGTATTTCTCAACAATTTCCTTAAGAATTCTTACTCTTTCCTTCATTTTTCTCTGAAGAATTTTTAACATGGAAAATAATTCTCCATCTACCCAAGTGTTGTTCCATTACCTATGATTGTTTGTAACTTGAATGGTAGTAGTTTCATTATCTTTCCATTCCCTAGGGTGCATTCTAAGAAATTTAGAAACTATATGAATATAGATATGTATTAATAGAGACCCAAACCTGAATGATTTTGATTTGTCTCACTTGATCTTCTTGATATTCTCTAGGAATTGGTGTTTGAGAATCTCACATAGATTATATTTCACATTCTCCTTTTCCATCTTATATGCCATCATAATGACTCCCATAGAAACTGAATTAGGTCGGCTGGTGTAATGAATTTTATATCCCAAAATCATAGAAATCAACCTCACATCTTGCTGAAAGATGTTGGCTATGGTCATTTCCCTCTTATCCCACTTGGAATGTGTTAGGGTTTCTACCTATTTCTTCATTTTTTTCTCTGCAAGAGGGATAACACCAGTTTTATTCAACCCAGTCACATCATGAATTAACTCACTGAAAATCTTAATATGTTGATCACCTATTCAAAGAAAGTGATCATGGACCCTGCTAAGAACAATCTTAATCCATTCTTCTTTGTCAAACTCGTAAAGTTCCACCATTCACATAGCACTGAGGTTCTATAAATAAGCGAACATATCCTTACAAGATGCATCACCTTTTATGATGCCTTTCATCTCTTTGAATATCTCAAATTCTCCCAATAACTTATATTTGCAGTGAATGTATTCACTAATGTCTTCCACATGAAGCACGTTGTAGGATGTTTGTGAAAATGGGCCTTCGGGGTCATCTTCAGTGGACTTATAAGGATGTTTCTTGAATTTGTAATGTGGCCTCTCACTAACATCAAATACCAATGGAGACAAGTCTCGCAATAGATCAAAATACCTTTTTCACAACAAGTCAGGATATGTACGCTCAACAATCATGAAAGTTCCCTAGCTTCTTTGTTTGTTCCGCTGGTCTCTTTCAGCTCTGTTTGAATTGTGATTAGAAATGTCTACGTATATAAACTTATACTTCACCATGCATAGCTTGACACATTTACCAATGAACTTATAATTCTACAAATGATCCAGTTATCCAATTTTATGGCGATAATTCAATATAGTGTGTAAAACCAAGTGATCTCAGATAGAGACTCTAAACTAATCATATATACTATCCATAAGCTCGCATTATCTTATTCTACATATACAAGGGTTCAATATATTTATGCTATTTCTCCAAAGCTCCCCCTAACACTATGTCTGGGCATTTAGGCTAAAGTAGCAACATCATGCAAGGGTTTAGTAACATCTACAAAATCTCTCTGAACCTTAGACTCACTTTGTTCCTTCACTTTCCATACTTTACCACTTTCCTTGTCTCCTTAAAATGATTTTCAAACTCATTCATATATTGTACAAAACATTTTTCAACATCACCAACATTTTTCCTCACAACCATAGGTGGTGGTCTTTTGTTGCTAACAACTTCATTATACCTGCAAAAATTTATATATGTCCTTGATTGTTACATTTATAACATGTAGGAGATGAGATCTATTTTGATTGACCTCCAATCTACAGTTTCTTGCGATGTGTCCAAATTTTTTGCATTTGTAGCATATAATATTTTATGTTGTATCTTCTTTGATGTAATCTTGTTTAGTGCTGGAATAATCAAATTTTCTACATTCTACCTTTTTGTGTTCATATTCATATCAATTGAAACAATAACCATCTTCTGAAAGGGCCTATAAGGATTCTTACCTCTGTAATCCCTCATCATGTGACCAACTTTTTTACATCCAAAACATATTCCTCTGAAAGGTTTGTATTGTTCTAGATAGGTTCCTCTTGTTGTGTAGGATCTTCATGTCAATTAGGTATCTCAACTGATTTTCCTTCAGACTGTCTTTCTTCAGATTTAGAGCATTCTTCTTTATCAAAGCTAACTCCTGTCATGTCACCTTGAGGATTTTGTCTTTCCCTAGATTCATCAATCTTGTCACTTCTTGCATGAAGTTTTTCAATGTTATTCTTTTCTTCAACAAGTTCTCCCTTAATAATTTGGTTGCATTTATCTAATTCATGATACTTTATTTTGTAATCATCAAGTTCAAACTACATATTTCCTATGTGAACATTTGCATCTTTAAGATCGCTTCAAGTTTTTTCTTTTCATCTTTCCCTTGTTGTACTTCTTTAGCCATCTGAATAGGGGTAGCTTTGCATTCAATCTTTAATGCCTCTTTGTCTTTTTCAAGCCACTCAATCTAATTAGATGTATCATTATTAGATTCACCATGTATCTTATCCATAAGATGTTAGTAATAACTGAGAGGGGGGGGTGAATTAGTGGCCTCAAAAATTAGTCCTTAAATCAACCCTTAAAACTTATAACCACAAATTATGTCTCTAGTTATATTTTGTCCTACAAGATGAATGACTTGAAATAGTTATATCAATTTTCTACTTGTCGGATTGCTTTGTAAATCTCTCTTCTGTATGATTAGCATTGTGATTTCAGAATCATATAGATGGTCATGAGAGATACAACTGGAACTAACTAAGAATATAAAATTCTTGTATTGTTCACTCTTGATAAAGCATTATAAAATAATCATATTTCTGATTGTATGAGCAGTGAGCTCAGTATACCATTATTAGGGTTTTGTATTCCTCTAACAAGGAAAGGTGCTAATGTAATATTTAGGTCCTAACAGGGCTATGTCTCCTAACAGAGACACAATACTTTTAGTGCATATTTGTGGGTACCATCCCCACTAGGGTTTTCCCTTGGCTAGGGTTTCCTCGATAACAATTCATGGTGTTATGAGTTATGTGTTGTGTGTTTATGTTCTTTTCATTTCAGTATTTATCTGGTTAAGTTGGAATTTAATAATTTCATGTTTAAAGTGTTGTAATGTCGATTCATCCCCCCCCCCTCTCATATTACTTAATCCTAAAAATGTTTCATCAATGGAAAGGGGGTTATTTATGGAATAATATGTATATATGTGTTGACTTAGATGTTTTGTCATTGATGACAACATATTTCTATTGTCTGAGATAATATTCCTATGGTCTTTAATGAGATCTTTGGTCTGGTGTAGCTATTGTATTGAATATTAGATTTTGTTGATGGTCTGACTATGTTGAGGTAGGTTTGTAGTTGATTCATGTCAACTTACAAAGGTGTGCATGGTAATTTCAGTGAGTTATAAGTTTCTCTTTTAAGACAGGTATTTTTTGACATTCAGTGGTGACAGTATGATAGTATTAGGTTTAGTTTTGTTCAACATTACAATGTATTAATATGTGGATCTTTGTATCATATTTGGGATATTTATGTGCGTCCTCAATTCAATTAGTTCGTGATTTGGAGGTCTAAAAGAAATCTTTCTTGAGTGGCAGTCATTATTCTTGTGTTCTTGAGGTTCAGTTCAGAGATACCAACGATTTTAGAGATTTTTTTTAATGTAGATGTTCCTAAGGTTTTTCATGATGCTTATGGATGTTTCTAGATCATGCTTGTATTATTTTTTTGGTTTTCATTGATTGGTGTGATAACGTTTGGTAATTTTCAGATGGTGAGTTTGTGTTCTTTGCGTTCTTGGTTGACTTTGTGATGTAGCATGTTGTGAATATTTGATGTGTAATTATTGGATGCTTAGAATGTTCAAGGATGGAGTTAATAGTCTAAGCTATGTCTTTACTGACATGGATTGGTTTGCACTAAATATTATATTTCATATGATCATCTTTTTAATATTTGGCTATTTGGCTGATCTTGAAGAAAGAAGTTGATGAATTATATAATTGTAATGATCTTGCAATCATGTATATGTGTGTGAGTATGGATGCAAGTAGAAGTGTGCAATATTTATGAGTGGAATATGCAATTGAGGTAGATATTTGGTGTGGAAAAGAAATTTATATCTATACTTCAATCAAACTTATTCAGGCATGTTGAAGATGATATTGTCCAATTCATGATCTATAGATTTTTGTCCATTATAGATTATAGTGCACATGCTTATTGTAAAGCAATGAGCCTTACCTTTTTTATTTGAGCAATGAGCTCTAAGAAGTTTTTCTGAATGCATGTGCATTCCCATTGTAATACCTTTAAAAAAATGTACAATTCTTTTAATAGAGTACATCATCTTGTTGGTTCATCCTGTTATGCCCTACATACCCGTCCCTACATTTTGTTGGAAAAATTGTTGGGTCCCCTCTTTTCACTTTGGGTCTTGCCTTGTCTTTTGTTTTCTTTGTTTCCTTCTCTAGGATTTCCCTCCCATGAGGTTTTTTTTCTTTCTACTTTTTTCTTTCGTGCCTCCAGGACTCAGTCCTTGAGTTTGTTGTTCTTTCCAGAGCCAGATTTCAGACTCCGGGATTCTCCGCCACGATGTCTTCTTCTCACAAGAAGGTATGGTCGCATGGAATCCCTGGGCCCAGAGTCTAGAGGTTTGCCTGTTCTTGATTTTACAAAGAAAAGGGTAACTTTCTTTTACCTTGGGTATAAATAGAAATCACATGCCACTTTTACAGTTACCATGATTCAAAACACTTGTGCATTCAGAGTGATTCTTAGGAAACTAAACTATAATTAAGCTACAAATTACTCTATGCTTAGTAGGTTATTACTAGTTGATTTGTGGTACCTTTTCGTGGTCATTTGAAGGTGGAACATGTTACAGGAGTGCTCTTGGCATGCTTCTTCCCCATTGTTCTTCAGACTTCTAGATAGGTTCTCTTTTCCTGTCGTTGTTCTTTCTAGTGTTGTTTCCACTTTGTTTTCCTAGTTTTGCAGTTTGCCTCCTGTGCTTTGTTTTTTTTTTAGTTGACCTCCTGTTGGTGGGTTGGCTCTGCCCAAGGGTTGTCTTCCCTCTGTAGTTGTAAGCTAGTGTTAATAATGTATGTTATCTTAGGTTAATTCGGGTATATATGTAAATATTGTTTAAACCTGTAAAAAGTGTGTAAATGTTGTACTTTTGATGTATATATGTCTCAACCTTTGGCCCTCTATATTTTTATGTATATATCCTATATATCCTTCTGAGTTTGAGAGTTTCTTGCACTCTGTCATATGTTTTCGCTCACCAGACCAAGCTCGTCGAGACGGAGACACCACGGTTCGAACTCGGCACCTCTCTAGTTCGAGCCATGGCATCTTTCTCTCTCCTCCATCTCATCACCTTAATGGCGGGATTAATTTCCCACAAGTGGGCATTCAAACCATGTCTCATCTGGCATTCATTTTACCTTGTGTCAGCCCACTTGTCGCCATTAATGCCTTTATGTCATCTGTCACCTGACCACGTGCCAACCCACGTCAGCCAAATATGGTTCCTTACTGGTTACATCGGCACAACAATGGATAGATTATCTGGGCTCCAGTTCCCAAGCAATCCTTGGTCCAGCATCTCCCCTTTGTCATCCATTTTGATTTCCCCAAAGTCCTACTCATGTCTATTGCATGTATTCCAAGACTTTTGGGTGTATGCTAACACTTTTTGAACAGGTGTAGGTGGTGACGATTTCCCTGGAGTTCTAATATTCTTTTATATGTATCACATTCTAACAGTTCTCCAGTCTTGCAGGTTGCGGATAAGTTGATCAAAGATGTCTGAATTAATCACCCCTCCTTCCATCCTTGAATTTCCTACCACTTCCACCCGGGTGACCACCAAAACCAAGGTCAAGAGGTTGTTGGAAAATCTTCCCTTGACTTCCAAATATCCCAAGAATGGGGCCCTTTTAGCATCAAAGATAGAGTCTAGAGTTCAAGAAATAATGGACACAGGGCTTGGACCTTGGGCGGAAATGCAAGGCTTGATTCAAGCCATTTACAGGTTGAAGGCCACTGGAGACAATCTGGACACTTAGATAGCTCCCTCTGACATCATTAAGGCAGCAAACTTCCCTTGTTTGATGCAATCACCGAAGTTAATACTCCAGCTGGCAACATTGTATAATGCACCAACTCAGACCGTCCTACTTTTGGATCCACGGCCACTACGATACCCAACAATAATCATCACCCTAGACATAGAAACTTTTGCTTCAGGGTTAGGGATCCCACAATTAAATGGATCCATTATTTGGAATTAGGTCCAGATGTTGAAGGAGTTTGAGGACGCTGACCTTATCTCCTGGAAACATCTCAATAGCCACTAGTTGAAAATCCCAAAGAGGGATTGCAAGAGGATGAAGTTGAAAATTCCCCGTGGGGAATTCAAAGAGCCCATTTAGGCGGACATTGTGTTCTTATGCAGGATCTTTAGATTACCCCATGCCTGGGATTTCTCAGCATGGATGTACTACTTTTCGTACTACATCAGCACTTGCAGTCAGACCTTCAACTGGGCATCCCTCATATCCAACCACATGGACAAACAACTAAAGGGGGTTTTCCAGAACTCCAAGTTTTAGATGGTGTCATACATGCTATAGGAACTAGTGCAACAAAGACCAGCTTTTCCAGGTTTGGGAACAGTTGAGGAACTTGGAAATAGGCCAGGCCAGGTAACACCATGGGATCATTATTCCCAAGTGCAATGGGAACTCAGTTTCTCAAACTTCTGTTGGGTAAATGATGCTTTCACTTACCACAACATCCTAACACTTACTCGAGATTCTGGGTACTGACTGTCATAGGTAGAAATGAATCTGGTTAGTAGCTATGGCCTCTATTTTATTCAATTCCAATACCACACCTACATTCGGGTGACTGGCTTAAATGGGAAGCCCCATCTTCTTCCTCGATATTGTGGGGACAAAATTATTCTTTTAGAGTTATGCCAGCAGATGATGAATCTACACACCTTCTTTACATTAAAGAAGGTCATCAACGTCCCATTCCCATTCTCATGTGGGAATTATACATGCAACCTCGCCGCAGCATGGGAGGCAAACAGTGAATTGAAAAACCTAGGGCTGGTGGAATTCCACCATGCCTGAAAGTACTACAATCTTCTTGGCAAGATTACCACAGCACTCCCCCAGGTGTCCCCACCACATGAAGTAGATATTGAATAGTTTTAGGTAGACTGCCAAAATAGTTTTAATCTCTGAGCCTGACAGCATTCGCGGATGAGCAAAGGGCTCATGAAAGCACTTGACCTTCAGACTTTCCCGAAGGGCTTTTCAGATGACAGGCCGCTAGAGGATCCAACATATAGAGAACAAGGACTAGACAAGCTAGATCTCACTCTAGTGGACTCGGCCTCCCCTGAGGACCTACTAATTGAAGGGGTATGTCACCCCAACTTAGAAGAAAGTCACC
This sequence comes from Thuja plicata, assembly GCA_018584345.1. NCBI lineage: Eukaryota > Viridiplantae > Streptophyta > Pinopsida > Cupressales > Cupressaceae > Thuja > Thuja plicata. Next base: position 519,686 of record MU228283.1, on the reverse strand, counting down.
ATTATTTTGCCTGGATATGCCCAAGGAGTACCCAAAAGAAACCAACGGTGAAAAGGGTCACTCCCACTTTCGCTGGTGCCAGACCTTCCTCATCTTCCACGGTTGTCGAACCTAGCACAAGAAAAGGAAAAGAGAAAGAGGGTGTCCCAGTTCCCAAGGTGGCTCCCCAAGTTCCCACCCTTCTAATGGCTCAACTATATCAATAAATGGAGTTGGCAAGGCTGGCCAGCCAAAAAATAAGTACGCAGGTATCCTCTGGCCTCCTTGTAGCTCCAACAACATCTACTTGCCCAGCAGGATCCTCATCGTTGGTTGCAATGATGAGCAGATAGACTTTTGCTGAAGTGGAGTCTACTGGTATTCTGGACACCGGGGCTCCAATGATGAGAAAGAAGAAGAAGAAGGTGACTCCTACACCAAGCACCGCTGCTAGTCCCAGTAAGCTGGAGGTGCCCCCGGTGGATGTCAGTTTGGACTCTCCCAAAGTGGAAGATATTTTTGACTCCTCGCCCCTGCACAATGACTTCGATGATACTTTCTCAGCGGAGGAGCTCATGGACCTCCAACAAGGTATAGGTCATGAAATGTAATGTCCCATTTTTTAGACTTCGGGATTAGCTTGGTTTGGCAACCCTTGCAAGATAATTAGGTGTTCAGAGGGGGTCAGATTGGGGAGCCAGCGTTGGGATTCCATTCTGAAGATTCAGTTTATCAGGTTTGCTCTTCGTTCGGGTCATTTTAGCTAACTTACTATTTTTAGTGAGTGGGGTTTCTGGTATGGCCAGGATTGGCAGGGTGTCTGCACAGAGCATCAGATATCTTAGGATCAAGTTTTAGAGAATCTCTAGTTTGAGGGACTTACTATTTATAGTAAGTCTATTTTTAGTAGTGGCTATTTTAGCAGGGCACCTGGTCACATGATGGTTGACAGTCATGACCTCCTGTTTAGATGGTTTGGAAAAATAATGAGTATATTAAGAGATATTAATATTTAATGGCCATTAATGATAATTAATTATTAAAGTTAAAATATAAATTTATAACTTTATATTAAAGTTGGGGCCATTTAAGGGTCATGTATTATTAATACTCATTATGAAAGGAGGATAAAAAAATTAATGTTATTTCCTAAGTTATGAAGTTAAAAATTAAATAACATTTCAATGTTATTTAAAAGCACAAGGGGGTCGACCTAATTGAGGAGAATTATAAAAAGGCAATGAAGACAAATGGAATTGATTATTGGATGATTATTATTGAACTTTGCTTATTTTTGCTCTTGCTTGGAGAATGAGGGTTTCTACTTGCAGCCGCCATTTGAGGTGGTGAAATATCCACTGAATTTTGCATTCAGGAGAGCTTCACTCTGGAGTTCTATTTGTGCTTAAAGTGAAGGAATAATAGAAGGGTTTGAAGAATATTGAGGACTATCGAGTGTAGACCTGAAGATTCATCATTGGCAGCCATTAGTAATTATTTTTCAAAAGTTTGTTCTTGCTGCTACAGTGCACGTGAACAGTGTGCATGAATAGTACCATGCTATAGTATTTGTTCTTGCTGCTACAGTATTTGTTCTTGTTGCTACAGTGCACATGAATAGTGCACATGAACAGTACCCGCGCTACAGTATTTGTGCTTGATTCCGATTGCAACTTTTATTTTCATCATTGGGCATCACTATTATTAGGTTCCTCTTGCAACTATTAGTAGTTAGCATTGTAATCTTAGGCATATAATTTTGATGTTGTAAGTGATAACTTAGAATCAGATTTGGCACTGCTGTAGTCATTATTGTAAGCCAATTAGTCTTGGCAAATTCATAGCAACATTGTACTTGGAAATGAATTCAATTAAGAAGATATATGCTGCATACCATTTGTTTGACGAAATGTCTTTCTAATAGCATATATGATCAGCATAATACTTGCATGCCAATTGTTTGTCAAAATGTCATTTGGCTGTAGGTATGCATTCCATGTCTAGTTTTCATGTATATGCATTGAAAATACCAAAAAGAACTGCACTTGCATATTAGTTAATTGTAAGAGGTATTGTAAACATCTTTTGCATGCATTCTAATTTTCTTGGCATCATTCAAACTATATCAAACAATCTAAAACACAAAAATCATAATAGAGAAAGGCAACATACAAAGTGTTTGACAATATTCCTTGAGCAAAAAAACCAGTCAATTTGGGCAAGGGATACTACAGTGGTATCAGAGCTTGCCTACAATAAACCACAGTTCAGTGTTTGCCAAAGTTAGAGCCACAAGGCATTCTTACAGTGGTATCAGAGCTCTGATCTTGCCATCCTGTGGGAATTGGTTACATTATTTGTATGATATTATTATAAGAGTGATCAGCACTTCAATTTCACAGCTATGGATAGATACAAGAGATCGAGTTTAGTGAGTCGACATAGTAGTAGAGGGAAAAGAACAAAGTTAGATGCTTTGGTTGAAAGTGTCGAGAGATTGAGATTGCATCAGCAGTGACTAGCAGAGATGTTGTCAGATCCAGCTACAGTAGACCGGGCAGCGAGATATCTGACCTCTACCTTTAGAGGGCCGACATCAAGTTTGTACGGGAGAAGGCTGGAGTTTTCTCTGACTATTGATCATGATGCTGATGTACCTTCATCTAGTTAAGCACCTGCTATTCCCATCTACAGTGTTGATGATAGATTTATTGCACCAGATTTAGTGGATGTTTTTGTGCCACTAGAGAACAGTAGTGTTGAGCATCACTGGGTTGAGGCCCCTGGAGCAGTCACTATGGATGGTATAGAGGCAGCTGATGTTGTGGCCATCTCTGAGTGTTTAGATTCTTCCACAGAGGGAATTTTCACTGGAGATGTTTATGTTAGCTACAGTAGTGTTTCTCCAGTTCAAGAGGCAGTTGCTTCCTCAAATAGGCCTGAGGCTTGTATGGAGTCTCCCAGTGGTGTAGTTGGTGATCAGGGTATTACAATGGGGTCACTTGATTTCAGTTCGGGCTCTAGCATTAATTGTGCACAGCTTGACGATGAGTCATGTGTGCAGAGACCCATGTCGGCAGATGAGATTCCAGCAGGTGGTGTGAGAGTTGATAGTATAGACATATCTGAGGACACTTTTGAGGATGCTATGAGTTGTATTGGTGACGACACCCCCTGTATGTTGTTGGGTGACGACTGCGAGGACACTTTGAGCTCTGACAGTTCAGAGATTTATGATGGCAGTCATAGTATGGGATCAGTACAGGATAAATTGGTCTTTTCTTGTGCTGAGGATGTGAGCATGGAGCTTTCTAGTGATGACACTCAAGATGGGAGTGTTGTAGATGATTTGGCAGACGTAATTCCATGCTATAGTATAGTCTATCCACAAGTCAACATTGAGTTGTGTACGTGGCCAGAGTCAATTGAGGAGATGCAGTTAGAGGATGTGCACACTAGCATTTCTGTTGTCACTGATAGTGAGAGTGAGGATGATGAGTGTGGTAGTATTTTTGGCTTTCTATATTTGACTCTGGGTGTAGATTCAGCGCTGTCAGTTGGTGGAGATGGTTTCCTTGATTCTGTGTTACCAGGACCCACAGATGAGGACAGGGAAGCTTCCGAGTGGCAAAAGTTTGTTACAGCTAGGGATTCCATTTCTGGGGAGGGATTTACTTCGTCAGTGACTCATGAGGATATTTTTCAGGATCTGGACTCTTAGTTAGTTGCAGAGAACAGGGGAGCTGGGGATTGTTTTGAGTCAGTTTTAGCAGCAGGTTCTTCATATTTAGATGAGGATGAGTCTAATGCTTGTACTCAGAGTGTAGAGGTGTACTTAGATGGAAGTACACAGAGTGATGGTGATCTTGAGGGGAGTTCATTTGATACAGCTTTCTCTCATAGTGTGGACAGTGCATTTGAGGTTGTACATCGGAGGCCTGTTGTGCAAAGTCATCATGTGACCAGTCAATTGTGAGTTGATGAGAGGTATATTTCTTCTACTCTTGAGCATTTTGATGTCGCTCATCAGTTGCTAGTGGTTTATAGTTGGAGTGCTCCTATGATAGATGAGTCCAGCAGTGGTTACCTTTCATTGACTGAGATTCATGCTTTGTGTGAAGCTATCAGGATGTTGAGACAGGATTACTTATAGATGGTAGCCGACCGAGATCACCTAGTTGAGTGATGGAGTACAGCCTATGAGGCACTATTGGATCGGGAGGAGGAGGTGAGTGAGCTTACCCATGAGCTCACAGTGACTACTGAGGCTTTGGAGGACACTCAGTAGAATCTTCAAGAGTTGCAGATTCAGTTAAAGGAGGTGACTGTGGAGTTGGAGCATTTGTGGTCCACACCAGCCCTAGACCCAGTTCGTTTGCATATTGAGGTGGTTGGTGGTGAGTTTGCTCCTACGGTTGGTATCAAGGAGCATGATGTTGGGGTAGACACACATGTTTAGGATTTGGGAGCACTTGGTACGGATGAGGTAGGGGTACCAGTGGAGTCAAGTTCCCAGGTTGATCTTTCTCACATAGATGATAGCGTAGTACAGTTGGTTGTGCCACATTTTCAGAGGGATCATCTGTGGATTGCAGGGGAGTATCTTGAGGCTTCCACATATAATTTTTACTGCACTAAATATTTTATGGAGTATTTGCTGGTGAGTGCAGATGTACATCAGGACTCGTATGGAGTGTCTGAGGGTATCCTCATCCGAGGCTCTTGTGCTAT
>MU228283.1:490166-512949 GCA_018584345.1 Thuja plicata | reverse complement strand
CAAAATGTCAGTTGGCTGTAGGTATGCATTCCATATCTAGTTTTCATGTATATGCATTGAAAATACCAAAAATAACTGCACTTGCATATTAGTTAATTGTAAGAGGTATTGTAAACATCTTTTGCACGCATTCTAATTTTCTTGGCATCATTCAAACTATATCAAACAATCTAAAACACAAAAATCATAATAGAGAAAGACAACATACAAAGTGTTTGACAATATTCCTTGAGCAAAAAAACCAGTCAATTTGGGCAAGGGATACTACAGTGGTATCAGAGCTTGCCTAAAATAAACCATAGTTTAGTGTTTGTCAAAGTTAGAGCCACAAGGGGTTCTTACATGCAATGTTGGAAATTGTTGCTTAGGATAGGGAAGAGGCCCCCGTAGAAAAGGAAATCTCAGAAGAAGAAGATACATCATAACAAGAGGCCTGGGAGGAGGTGCAAAAGGAACACGAGAAAGAGAAGATGCCGGTCTAAGAGACTGAAGACACACCAAGGCAGCCCACAGATGACCAACCGATGGTTAGGGAACCCGGACCCATGGGATCAACTGTACCCTCGATCATCACTCTCCAAATGCCTTTGGTTACTCCGGGTGATCAAGTGCCCTGAAGAACATTTGGTGAGGTAGTGACAGTGGCTGCATTGTTGAATTTTGGCTAGAGACCTCACCCACCTCCTCAGGATTTCTTGATGGAGGAAAATGTTCTAATAGATGAGGCCTAAGAGCAACAACAAATTGATCAAGAAGTCCCGGACAGTGAAAATATAGAATCGGCTGACGCCGGGAGGGGTGAGGAGGTCCTTGAAAATACAAGCAATATTGAGACCAGAGAAAAGGTTCTGGAGAATATGACAAAGGACACCAGCATGGCAGGAAATATTGAAGGTTCTAAAGAACAAGAACAAGAAAAGGAACAAGAACAAGAAAAGGAACTAGGACAAGAGAGGCAGAAAGAGCCCAAAGGTAATGTGCATTCCAAGAATGTACTACCAGATTTCGAAAGGAATCCTGATGAACAGGTCTTAGCAACAAAGCCACCCCAGCCACCCCAATGGTTGGTCGAATCAAGGAAAAGAAAGGCCTCGGTGGTAGCATCAGGTGCTACACTCTCATTGGCCAAAATGATGGCCAGGAATATGGAGGCCCAAAAACCCAAGAAAGCATGAACAGTCCATCCTCTCTAGACTGGTCCAACAGGTAGCATGGTTCTGACTATCGCAACACCCCCACCAAGTGCAGATGCAGTGGCCGTAAGGATCAAAGACTACAACATAACATAAGTGGCACTGGGGAGGAGAGACAAATAGGGTGAGATATAATTACTGAAGGAAGCCACCAAGGCAATAGAGGCTAGATACATCAAGCAGGGCCAAAAGCTGAAGGAGGAAAGATAGACTAATGTCAATCTCCTTTCACTTCTGGCAGAACTTACGCAGCCTTTGGCCGAGGTCCACCCTGGAACCCCTTTCTCTAGATTGCTTCTTACATAGGGTGATGTGGATTCTCTATGCATCATGAAGAAGAAAGCATGAGCTGTAGACAGGTGGGCCACCGAGCAAGTAGCTGCCATGAGACAATTTCTAGTAGCTCCCCTCCCAGACCTTTATCAGGTTGACACTCTTCTTAGCCAGGAAAAGGGCTCCTCTCTTGTATGGGAGCAAGATTTAGCAAAGTATGAAAAATGGAAGGCCGGGCTGGAAGAAATCCACAACATAGGAGAAGAAGTCACCACAGAGGCGAGGATTTTGGGAGACAAATCATATGATTCTCTCCAGGCCCAGTACTCCTAACTTGTCCTCAGGATTGAGGTATGCAAGGAACTGGTTAAGGCCTTGAAAGAGAAGGTGACAGTGGCTGAATACTCCTTGGGCCTGTTCCAAGCATTCATGGTGGGACTATCGCAAGTCGATCCCTTCACCACTGGAACATGTACCCTAGAGGACTACATCCTCAACAAGTTTGATGAGAGGATGAAGTCCCTGTATCTACCTGCCAGAAATGTTGACCAGGGAAGGTTATCCAAATTTTCCAAAACAATGATCTGATCGCATGATGCCATCAAGATGGTGGATGAATTCTAAAATGGCACTAGAGATGTTGAGGAAGTAGTGGAGGCTGTTCACAATCAGTGGGATAGTATTAGGGACGTAGAAGAAGAAAGCATAGGCCAAGTGTTGGAGGCTTGGGAAAAGTCATAAAAAACAATAAAGTTCTCCAGAGTCCATAGAATCACATCAGAAGATGTATTTTTGTATTTATTCATTCTTTCAGAATGTAAGTTCCTGGATCCCTGAATTTTGGATCCCACATTTTTGTATTCTTTAAGTGACCCATGTCCCGATTCCCAAGACCGACTGGTCACTTTCAAGGAAGTCAAAAAAGGGTGTCAGAAAATAGGTAACTGCAACAAGGCACGTCAACTTGACATGAAGGTTCTGACATATGGTCTTCTTGAGGCACCGCTACAATGCTCCACCTGGTACACCGTAGACAGGACACTGCTTTCCCATTTATGAGGCATATAGCCTTGATCCCCAAGGGATCAGATTTCTTCTCCTCTCATATTGGCTCTCCCCTTGAGACCAATTCTTCCACTCCTCTCTTCTTGTCTTATTCCTCTGACATGTCAGACCTTTTTTTGTCTCAAGGTCTTTTGTAGCATGGTGCAGGTAGTACCGGCCACCGGAAAATAGTATTATATTGTAAGGTGTAAAATAAATTAGGTTAAGTTTTAGGTCAAATGATGCATATAAATAATAAATATAGCCTCATTCCAAGGGTCAAAAAAATTGATGATTTTGCAGTCTACAGTTAATGGCAATTTTAGTTTTCTCAGTTCTTAGTTGCAAAGCTCAATGCTCCTTAGTTTAAAAGGCTTTCAGTAGATAGATGCTCCCTTGGAGCCACCATTGTAATACGCACTAGTGCTTGCTAGAAGATATGTTAATGAAGAAGGAAGGGTTCTATCATTGACTTTGTTTGCAATCTGATCTTTGGTTAACGATATTTTATGCTTTGTGTTCTTTATGTCCTTTGCTCTAATACTTCAAGTAGATTAATGACCTCCTTTTCCTTTGCTCTTGATTAAATATGAGCTGATGGTTCTGTATTTTTTCAGTATTTAGTGTAGTGTGTTAGAGCATTGTCAATGTTTTGAATGTTTAGTATAACTATAGGTAGATGAAATCTTTCTAACTCTGCAGTATCTTTGAAGTTTATTTGTTAAGTGAATGTGCACTTGCAGGAAACCCCACTTACTTGAATCCCTAGAGAAGATGAGTTAAGATAACAAACTATCCCCCTCAAGAAAAATAGTCACATTTCCCAACTAAGCCCCTACACTGTCGAGACCTAAATCTCATGTGCTTGGAGGCACAGGGAATCTCATTTATCTAGACAACCTTTATAGGTGAAGTTGGTCGGTACCTCAGTACCCAGTGACAACTGACATCTATTGGAGGACCCGATCACAAAGTCCTGTCAACAAAAACTAGCACTAGAAGGAGGGCATGAACTCATCCCCCTCTAAGGATTTAGATTTTACACTTCCTGAGGGTTCCCCAAGTCATATTTTTAAGATTCAAGCCTTCAGTGGGATTGGATTGTTTTCACCAGCAAGATTCAAAAGAAACCTTAGATCAACTCCCAATCATGGATGGTTTGTCAAACTCGAGCCTCCCGCTTGAAAGAAACGGACCCTAAAAGCCAAGTCAGCCACTGTTGTCTAGGGATCTAGCACATCCTAGAATACCCAAGTTCCCCAGATGATCCCAGGAATTAGCGCTCAACCTAGTCAAATCCAACACTCACAATGGCTACATATTTTGGAAATACTAGGTTCCCAATGGGAACTTTTCTGGGTACAGCCAACGATTTGCCTTCGCACCTAGAAAATATTTATCCCTGATATGAGCACTTAGGCTGACAAAGTGTAGAATAGTATCTACAGGAATACAAAGATTCCATGAGCCGGCACTGGATCCAACATCAAGATGTTGTGACCTGGATGTTCCCTCTGTCCCTAAGACAGAATGAACTGAACTGGTACCTTAACCTGCCTGCTAATTCTATCATCAGTTGATAGGACATGGAGGATGGCTTCCTAGCTACCTTTTGCATACATGTGGACCCAATGTGGTCCCATAGCCAGTTCATTTCTATTAGGAAGGAATCGAATGAGCCCCTTGCAGCATTCAGCCACCGGTTCCAATGCGCCTTGAAGCGGTGCATGGGTCCCTTCATCCCGTCCATGGATGTAACTATCTAGACCTATCTCAATGCGATGGACCCCTTCATTGCCACTCTCCTCTAGAGAACTATCACCCCCAATGACTGGGATATTTCGGTGAAGGTTTATAACTTGGCCCTGGAGTTGTCCCGTGGCCTTAACAAATCCTCGGGCGGGATTGGGTAGAGCATGCCATTCAACATGATACCCATTGAAACTTCTTATGCCAAGGGATATAACCCCAATCAGGAAATGGGCACCCTCATGATGGCCATGAATCCCCTACCACGGCTGATAGACCAACAGGACCGATACGTGTACCCCTCGCAAGTTTAGAAAACACTGGGCTTGGAATCTTTTCCCTGGAACCAACTACAACAAATGAAACCACCACTGACATAACCAACCAAAGTGCCTTTCTTTCAATCATCCATGGCTGGAGGATTGTCACCCTCGACTCTGGAAAATTCTACCGCTTTCCTAGGAAACCAACAACAACAGCCGTCACATGGTGACGTGAACACCCAGCTGACCATCGAGGTTGAATCCCTCTAGTGAATGTTGTCTACACTGACTATGGACATGGTTCAACTGAAGGCAGGGTCCTTTGCACCCAACAACACCAATTCTGTGAGAGGGAATATTTTCTCTGGCCAACAAAATAACAATGCTGAAGGAAGAAACTACAATAACGAGCCCCAGCCCAATCAACAATAGTAGAATAACAATGCTAGTACCGGAGGTCCACCTCTAAACCAAAACACCAATCAGAGTGGTGCTAAACCATCCCATTTCATGCCAGTTGCAAACTTCTAGCCCATGACCAACTGGTGTAGATTGCATGACACAGGCTCTCACAATGAGGTAAACTGTGCCACGCTCAAGAAAGTCATCATGATTTCCCAACTAGACAGATAGCAAGCTTCTGATCCTACTCCCCCAAAACCTCCTATACAAGAGCCCACTCATGGTGCATTCACCTATGAGAATGTCTTCTTTGGGACAACCAGAGAAGACGAAGAGGAACCTAAATTATGGGGGTTCTTTGATGAATCTATTCCATCCTTTGAGGCCAATGCCTTCACCAACCCACGAGCTCCCTACAACACTCAGATTCAAGCTGGTAAGGGACCAGTTTACATGCCCACACCTCCCAAATACACTCCTCCCTGAGACAACATGACCTATCAGTCTCTCCCTCCAAAAGGCTCTGACTCTAACCAAGCTAAGGACCTGACCGAGGGAAGCCACCAATTCCTGGGAGGAAGGTTTGACATCACAAAGGTGTTAGAATAGGCCACCACCTCCATGACCTTGATGGAGGTTTTTCTCAACTATCCTGAGTAAAAGAAGTCCCTTCTGAAGCTCTTGAAAAACCTAGAAGTGGTCAGTTTCTCACCCAAAAATATCTCTTTTGAGGACACCAATGCAACTGTCTTCCAGGGAAACACTGAAGATCCTCCCTTCCTACTAGGCCTGAACATACAAGGGAAAAATATACACAACTTCCTAGTAGATTCTAGGGCTTCAGGAAACATCATGCCCTTGTCCATATGCTAGAAGCTCAGATTCCAACCCACCCCATCTAACGGTGTAGTAATCCAACTAGATAAAACTACTGTCAAAATGGTGGGTGAACTGAAGAATGTCCAGATTCAACTCATCCAGGACCCTAGGATAGCCAGCACAATTGACATCCAAGTGGTGGACATCCCAAAGACTTATGGGATGTTACTAAGTTGGAATTGGTCCAATTCCCTAAATGGATACTTCTCGAATGACGTTTCCCACTTGTGGCTCCCTTGGGAAGGAGAATCTAACCAGATCTGGGTTGAAAGTGAGCTCCAGATGAGATAGGCCCTCACTGAAGTTAGGAGGGTGAATGAGGTCATATTCTCAGAGACTTCCCCCAGGGTGTACCAACCCCTTGAGATCTTAATATTTGATTTCACCCCGGTGGAAGACCCCATAGTTTTGCAGAGAACCTGGGACCTGGAAGAAAAATTGAGGGTTGAGGTTAACTCTAAGGGTGTCGCAATGACCCCTGCCACACTCTTGTCTAGCACTTGGTGCCAGGTACATTACTAGAAAAATTTAGAACTAGAGTGTGAACCATGCCTGGTTTTTTCTACCTGACATATCAATGCCCTCCAGAAGAAAGAACACACAGCTGATTCCTCGGGAACTAGCACTTCCACTGGCAATGCCTTTTCTGTGCCAGTTTCTTAGGAATCCCAATAAAAAATTCCTCCAGAGACAAACCTCACCCAAGCACCATCAGCATCGAAGGAAACTCCTCCCAACCCTCCCAAAGACAATCCAAAAACCACTTCACCTTACCAACCCCAGATAAAAAATGATGACTTGTGGAGCCTTAAGTTTGACGAGTCCCAATCCAAATAAGGTTGTGTGGCCAGAGTGGAGTTAATCAACCCACGGGGAAAATCCTTCCTCGCGTCCTATAGGCTATAGTTTAACTACACAAATAACATCATGGAGTATGAGGCTTTGGTCCTTGGACTCCTATTTACACTAAGGAAAGGAATCACTCACCTTCAGGCCCTGGGTGATTCAGAGTTGATTGTTAAGCAGGTCCGGAGTCAATATACCTGTCATGATAAGAGGCTGGCTACATATCGCAACCATGCATGGGGCCTTATTGAAGATTTCAATGATTTTGGTATCGATCTTATTCCCCAGAGATAGAACTATATGTCCCAGATTCCCTTGTCATTTTTTCCAACACACTTGAGCCCATGGATAGCTCGCAACTCTGGAGATTCTCTATTGAGATGATCCCCAACCCGTTCATTCCAGACAATTTTACCCATTTTTGGGTCTTTGAGGATGATCAACATATCGTGGCCTTCATGGCCAATGTTGGTGTCTTTGAGGACTAGATAGTGGAAGAGAGAGATCACAATGATACTGGACAAGGAAGTGAAGATGACAAGATCATGGACTTACCAACAAACACCACTCCAAAAGGGATGCTCACACTTGAATGAATCTTCAACTCAGACCCTCGGGCTGAGAAAAGATATCATCTTCCTTTGAGGGAGGAAAATTTGAGAAAGTAAACATTGGCCAGCCTAATGAAGAGAAAATGATACACATTAGCACCTCCTGCTCCCCTGAGGAGAAGGAGAAGATTCTCACGGTTCTCTAAGAATACATTGACACAATCGTGTGGGGGTATGAGGACTTAAAAACCTATGATACATCCATTATGACTCATACCATCCCACTAAAACCTGATGCTAAGCCTTTCCGGAAAAAGCAATGACCGGTCAACCCACTGATCAAGCCTCTGATTTATCAAGAGGTTCAAAAACTACTGTTAGCCCAGATAATATTTCCAATCTGGCACACTACGTGGGTTGCCAACCTAGTCCCTATGAGGAAGAAAAGTGGCAAAATCTGCCTTTGCATGGATTTCTAAAATTTGAACAAAGCCTCCAAGAAAGACAATCACCCTCTCCCCTCATTGGATGAGGTATTACAAATCGTGAACGGATCACAAATGATGTCTTTCTTGGATGGGTACTCTGAGTATAACCAGGTCATGGTTAAATATGAAGATAGAGACAAAATGACATTTACCACCAAGTGGGGAACATTTTTCTACCGAAGAATGCCCTTTGGCTTGATTAACACAGGGGCCACATTTTAAAAGGCTATGGACATTACATTCAAGGGCCTTATGAACTGATGCATAATCATCTACATGGATGATTTGACCATCTTTTCCTGAGATAGGTGTGATCATTCCGCCCACCTCACCCAGATTTGTGAGAGATGTCTCCGGTATGGAATATCCCTCAACCCTAAGAAATGCATATTCGGGGTCACTGAAAGGAATTTTCTTGAGCATATTGTCTCCAACAAGGGTATAGTCATTAACCCTGAGAGAGTTGAAGTGATGTTAAACCTACAAATGCCTGAAAACAAGAAGGAAATGAGATCTTTCTTTGGGAAGATCAACTTTGTCCAGCGATTCATCACTGGAGTCACCGAGATCATGAAGCCACTCCATGAAATGATGAAGAAAGATGCCAAAATTGAGTGGAGCCCTGAAGCAAAGTGGGCATTTACCTAGATTAAACAAACAATAATGGAGGCCCCAATTCTGGCTAGACCAGACTATTCCCTCCCTTTTTACATTTATTCCTTTGCTTCACTGCATTCTATCATGACATTATTGACCCAAAAGGTCGAAGGGAAAGAATGACCAATAGATTTCATGAGCTCCCCCTTTAAGAACACCAAGGTCTAGTATTCACCTTTGGAAAAATAGGCCTTTTCTCTCATTAGCACCATGAAGAAATTTTGACATTATGTTCTCCGGAGCAAAGTGCACGCTATCATCCCAGACTAGGCAGTAAAATATTTGCTGATGCAGAGTGAGTTTGGTGAAAGACAGGGGAAATGGATGGCCATCCTCTAGGAATACAATTTGGAAATGCAACCCATGAAGATAGTCCGAGGCCAGGGACTAGGTAGAGCGATGGCAGAAGAGACTCCCCACATTGAATGTTAGACATATACAGTGGATTCCATCACTCAGGATCCATGGTACACAAACCTGGTGTACTTGTTGTTGAATAATAGATTCCCATAGGGATTTCCTCCAAACATACACCGTGCCCTGCGGTTGAAAAGCACACACTTCATGATAAAAATATCACACTTTTCGTAGGAACTATGAATTAGTGTACCTCTGGTGCATTGATAGGGTTCAAGCTGCAAAGGTAATCGAAGAATTTCATGGGTATTTTGGAACTTGGCATGGCTCAGCTGACGCCACTACCCATCAGATTCTCCAGGCCAGATACTATTGGCCTTGTATCTTCAAAGATGTCTATACTCATGTCAGGAAGTGCCACACTTGCCAAACCGCGGCACATCATGAGCGGGACCTGGCTATGCCTTTGTAGCTGGTCTTCAAAGCTAGACTCTTCACCCAATGGGCATTCAAATTTATCAGGGAAATCAGCCCCAACTCATCTACCAACTACCAGTACATTCTCACTGCTTTCGATTACTGCACCTGATGGTCTGAAGTAATACCTTGTAAAAACAATACGGCAGACGTAGTTATAAAATTCCTTGAAGAAAACATCATCACAAGATTTAAAATTCCCTTTGCTATAGTGTGTGACAATGGTCTGACATTTTCTTTGGCACAATTACTTGAATGGACCTATGACCGGAAGATCACTCTCAAGTTTTCCAGCAACTATTACCCCTAGGGTAACAGTGTTGCTAAGTCGACCAACAAAAATTTGCTTGAAGTGATCAAACACATGTTAGAAGAGAATCCCCGGGACTGGCACCAAAAGTTGAGATTATCCCTATGAGTGGATCGTATTCAAATTAAGGCTGCCCTGGGGACATACCCATTCCATCTGGTTTATGGCCAGAACTCAATGTTCCCCATTAACCTACAAATCAAGGTTTTACAGTTTATGCATGAATTCAGCAACCAGGACATTATTGTGGAGGTTTGGCTCCTAAATCTAGTGTGAATGGAAGAACAAAGAGATGCAGCCCTTGAACATTTTGTGCATCACCAAGTAGTAGTGAAATGATGGTTTGACCAGAGAGCCCACTTTAAGGCCTTTCAGAATTTAGACTTGGTCTTCTTGTGGGATAAGGCTCAGGAAAAGAAAGGAAAACACACCAAGTTCCATTAGCTCTGGCTCAGACCATACTTGATCTCAGAGTTCTGCAGGGCAAATACCTATCACCTCAGCACCATGACCAAAGAAGCCATTCCATTGCCTATCAATAGACAGTTTCTCAAGCATTATTTCGAATGAGGTAAGTTTTGTCCAAAGTTGTACTATGTGTATATTTTTCTTACTTGTAAATATCTTTCCCGGTGTCCTATTTGGGGTGCCTTGTAAATAGTTTTGTTGGATGTTCTCTGGGACCACCCCTTTTCTTTTGGTTTTGTTCTGGCTTTGTTCTTTCTTTTTCTGGGTTCCTAGTGTTTTGTTCCCCCCCTTTTTGTAGGCTGGTATGCTTTGCATAAAATCTAGTCTCCAGGATGGTACCTTCTGCATCATGGTGAACTCAGAATCTATTGTTAGCATGGTGGAATTGGTCTGGTCTCTGGAGTTATTTTGAAGTTGGGTAATAGGCTATGAGAAATCTTCATCGGATTCATCCCCGGAAGTCTGGAAATTAGTTAAATCAAAATCTAAAGGAACAAGTAATCGGACACACCGAGAGTAGATTGGTCGCACTAGTTTATTGGCCCGAGTATATATATATATATATATATTTATTTATTTATTTATTTATTTATTTATTTATTTATTTATTTATTTATTTATTTATTTATTTAAATTCTTCTTAGGTCCAGAGTTTTTCTTCCCTATTTAGCAAATTGAAGTGGATGGAATGATGAAAGAAGTACCACTGTTAAAATTAGCTAAGCTTAAGCTTAATGGTGAAAGAAGTACCACCCTCCCATCCAGAAAAGAATAAAATAATAAGGAAAGAAAAGAGTGAAGAAACTCTGGTATCTGGGGGGAAATGAGAAAATTTGACGACTTTGGATTGATATATCTAGTGCCTCTTCTCTGCTTCTCACGGAGGTCATTGGACTGATTTTCTTTCAGACCACACACTTCACAACTGACTAAAGACCATGGATTGAATCATGTCTAGGAAAAATTTTCTCAAATGCTTCGCACCTTACGAGTAGGATGCTCTAAGTAATGATTGGTTCTGGTTTTTCTAACCAAAGATTCCATGGTTCTCAAATGCGCTAAGGCATTCATCATAGATAGTCGCCATTTGTTATGCCCTGCATACTTGTCCCTACATTTTGTTGGCAAAATGTTGGGTCCCCTCTTTTCACTTTGGCTCTTGCCTTGTCTTTTGTTTTCTTTGTTTCCTTCTCCAGGATTTCCCTCATGTGAGGTTTGTTTTCTTTTTTCTTTCATATTTTGTGCCTCCGGGACCCGGTCCCAGAGTTTGTTGTTCTTTCTATAGCCAGATTCCAGACTCTAGGATTCTCTGCCGTGATGTCTTCTTCTCACAAGAAGGTATGGTCACATGGAATCCCTGGGCCTAGAGTCCAGAGGTTTGCGTATTCTAGATTTTGCGGAGAAAATGGTAACTTTCTTTTACCTTGGGTATAAATAGAAATCACATGCCACTTTTACACTTGTCGCGATTCAAAACACTTGTACATTCAGAGTGATTCTTAGGTGACTAAACTGCAGTTAATCTGTGAGTTACTATGTGCTTTGTGGGTTATTACCAGTTGATTCATGGTACCTATTCATGGTCATTTGAAGGTTGAACATGTTACAGGAGTGCTCCTGGTGTGCTTCTTCCCCACTATTCTTTGAACTTCCAGGTAGGTTCTCTAGTTCATGCCGTTGTTCTTTCTGGTGTTGTTTCTACTTTATTTTCTTGGTTTTGGGGTTTGCCTCCTGCGCTTTGTGTTTTTTTTTATTCGCCTCCTGTTGGTGGGTTGGCTCTGGCTGAGGGTTGTCTGCCCTCTACAATTATAAGCTAGTGTTAATAATGTATATTGTCTTAGGTTAGTTTGGGTATATATGTAAATATTGTTTAAACCTATAAAAAGTGTGTAAATGATGTACTTTTCATGTATATATGTCTCAACCTTCATCCCTCTATATTTTTATGTATATATCCTGTATATCCTTCTGAGTTTGCAAGTTTCTCACGCTCTGTAGTGCATTTTTTCTCGCTAGACCAAGCTCGTTGAGATGGATTCACCATGGTTTGAACTTGGGAACTCACTGGTTCAAGCTGTGGTGGCTTTCTCTCTCCTCCATCTCATCACCTTAATGGGGGGATTAATTTCCCACAAGTGGGAATTCAAACCATGTCCCATCTGGCATTCATTTTACCCCATGTCAGCCCACTTGTTGCCATCAATTCCTTTATGTCTCCTGCCACCTGACCACGTGCCAACCCACGTAAGCCAAATATGGTTCCTTACTAGTCACATCAGCATGGCAATGGCTAGATTATCTGGGCTCCGAGTCCCAAGCAATCCCTGGTCCAGTGTCTCCCCTTTGACATCTGGTTTAATTTCTCTGGAGTCCTACTCACGTCTATTGCATGTATTCTGGGACTTTTGGGTGTATGCTAACACTTGTTGAACAGGTGCAGGGTGGTGACCATTTCCCTAGAGTTCTAATATTCTTTTATATGTATCATGTTCTAACAGTTCTCCGGTCTTGCAGGTTGTGGATAAGTTGATCAAAGATGTCTAAAGTAATCACCCCTCCTTCCAGCCCAGAATTGTCTACCACTTCCACCCGGGCGGCCACCAAAACCAAGGCTGAGAGGTTGTTAGCAAAGCTTCCCTTGACCTCCAAATATCCCAAGGAAGGTGCCCTTCTAGGATCAAAGATAGAGTCCAGAGTTCAAGAAATAACGGACACAGGGCCCAGACCTTGGGCGAAAATGCAAGGCTTGATTCAAGCCATTTACAGGTTGAAGGCCACTGGAGACAATCTAGCCACTCAGATAGCCACCTCCAGCATCATTAAGGTGGTGAACTTCCCTTGTTTGGTGTAACCACCAGAGTTAATACTCCAGCTGGCAACATTGTACAATGCACCAACTCAAACCGTCCTACTTCTGGATCCCCGATCACTACAATACCTAGCAACAATCATCACCCTGGATGCAAAAACTTTTTCTTTAGAGTTGGGGATCCCACAATTCAATGGATCCATTATCTGGAATCAGGTCCAGACATTGTAGAAGTTTGAGGATGCTGCCCTTATCTCCCAGCAACATCTCAATAGCCACTAGCTGAAAAATCCCAAAGAGGGATTGCAGGAGGATGAAGTTAGAAATTCCCCACGGGGAATTTAAAGAGCACATTCAGGCAGGAATTATGTTCTTATGCAAAATCTTTGGATTACCCCATGCCCAAGATTTCTTGGCATGGATGTACTACTGTCTATACTACATCATCACTCGCAGTCAGACCTTCAATTGGGCAGTCCTCATATCCAACCACGTGGACAAATAGCTAAAGCAGGTTGTTTAGAACTCCAAGTTTTACATGACATCATACATTCTATGGGTGCTAGCACAACAAAGACTGGCTTTTCCAGGTTTGGGAATAGTTGGGGAACTTGGACACGGGCCAAGCCAGGTAACACCATGGGATCATTATCCCCAAGTACAATGGGAACTCAGTTTCTCAAAAAATTTCCAGGTAAATGATGCTTTAATTTACCACAACATCCTAACACTTTCTTGAGATTCTAGGTACCGACTATCACAGGCGATGATGAATCTAGTCAACATCTATGGCCACTATTTTATTCAATTCCAACACCAGACCTACATTTGGGTGATCGGCTTCAATGGGAAGCCCCATCTTCCTCCCCGGTATTGTGGTGACAAAATTATTCTTTTAGATTTATGTCGACAGATGATGGATCTGCACACCTTCTTTACATTAAAGAAGGTCATCAACATCCCATTCCCATTCTCATGCGAGAATTATACATGCAACCTCGCCGTAGCCTAGGAGGTAGATAGTGAATTGAAAAACCTGGGGCTGGTGGAATTCCACCACGCCCAAAAGAGCTAAGATCCTCTCTATAAAATTTCCATAGCACTCCCCTGGGAATCCCCACCATATGAAGTAGATATTGAAGACTTTTGGGTGGACTACCAAGATAGTTTTGATCTCTGAGCCTGACAACATTCACAAATAAGAAAAGGGCTCATGAAAGTACTTGACCTTCAGACTTTTCTGAAGGGATTTTCAGATGACGGGCCACTGGAGGATCCAGCATATAAAGAATTAGGACTAGACAAGCTAGATCTCCCTCCGGTGGACTAGGACACCCCTGAGGACCTAACAATTGAAGGTGTATGTCACCCCATTTTAGAAGAAATTCACCAATATTTTGCCTAGATATGCCAAAAGAGTACCTGAAAGAAACCAACGGTCAAAAGGGTCACTCCCACTTCTGTCGGTGCCAGACCTTCCTCATCTTTTATGGTCGCTAAACCCAGTACAAGCAAAGGAAAAGAGAAAGAGGGTGTCTCAGTTCCCAAGGTGCCTCCACAAGTTCCCACCCTTCTAATGGCTTAGCTACATCAACAAATGGAGTCGACAAGGCTGGCCAGCCATAAAATAATTACACAGGTATCCTCCGGCCTCCTTGTAGCTCCAATGACATCTGCTCGCTCGGCAGGATCCCCATCGTTGGCTGCAATGATGAGCAGACAGACTTTCGCTAAGGTAGATTCTATTGGTATTCTAGACACTGGGCCTCCACTGATGAGAAAAAAAAGAAGGTGAACCCTACACCAAGCACCATTTCCAATCCCGGTATGCCAGAGGTGCCCTGGTGGATGTCAGTTCAGACTCTCCCAAACTGGAAGATATTTCTGACTCCTCACCCCCGCATGATGACTTTGATGACACTTTCTTGGTAGAGGAGCTCATGGACCTCCAACAAGGTATAGGTCATGTAGTGGAGGAAATTGTTGCTCAGGATAGGGAAGAGGCCCCCGTAGAAAAGGAAATCCTAGAAGAAGAAGATACATCAGAACAAGAGGGCTAGGAGGAGGTGCAAAAGGAATCCAAGTAGGAGAAGATACTGGCCCAAGAGACCGAAGACACACCAAGGAAGCCCACAAATGAGCAACCGACAGTTGGGGTACCCAGACCCATGGGATCAACTGTACCCTCAATCATCATTCTCCAAATGCCTTTGGTTACTCTGGGTGATCAAGTGCCCCGAAGCACATTTGGTGAGGTAGTAACAGTGGTCGCATTGTTAAATTTTGGCCAGAGACCTCACCCACCTCCTGAGGATGTCTCGATGGAGGAAAATGTTCCAACAAATGAGGCCGATGAGGCCCAAGAGTAGCAACATATTGATCAATAAGTCCCGGATAATGAAAATATAGAATCAGCTGACGTCAGGAGGGGCGAGGATGTCCCTAAAAAAATAAGCAATATTGAGACCAGAGAAAAGGTTCTAGATAATACGACAAAGGACGCCAGCATGGTAGGAAATATTGAAGGTTCCAGAGAACAAGAAAAGAAACAAGAACAAGAAAAGGAACAATAACAAGAAAAGGAACCAAGATAGGAGAGGGAGAAAGAGCTCGAAGGCAATGTGCATTCCAAGAATGTACCGCTAGATTTTGAAAGGAATCTCGATGAACAGGTCTTAGCAAAAAAGCTACCCCAGCTACCCCAATGGCTAGTCAAATCAAGGAAAAGAAAGGCCCCAGTAGTAGCATCAGGCACTACACTCTCATTGGTCGAAATGATGGCCAAGAATGTGGAGGCCCAAAAACCTAAGAAAGCATGGATAGTCCATACTCTCCGGACTAGTCCAACAGGTAGCATGGTTGCAACTATCGCAACACCCCCACCAAGTGCAGATGTAGTGGCCATAAGTCCTGAAGACTACAACATAACAGAAGTGGCACCAGGGAGGAGGGACAAACATGGTGAGCTAGACTTATTGAAGGAAGCCACTAAGGCAATAGAGGCTAGATACATCAAGCAGGGCCAAAATCTGAAGGAGGAAAGAGAGACTAATGCCAATCTCCTCATGCTTCTGGCAGAACTTACGTAGCCTTTGGTTGAGGTCCACCCCAGAACCCCTTTCTCTAGATTTTCGCTTGTGTACTGTGATGTGAATTATCTATGCGTCATGAAGAAGAAAGCATGAGCCATAGACAGGTGGGCAGTCGAGCAAGTAGCCACCAAGAGACAATTTCTAGCAGTGCCCCTCCCAGAACTTTATTGGGTTGACACTCTTCTTAGCTAGCCAAAGGGCTTTGCTATTGTATGGGAGCAAGATTTAGCAAAGTATGAAAAATGGAAGGCCGGGCTAGAAGAAATCTACAACATAGGAGAAGAAGTCACCACAGAGGCGGGGATTTTGGGAGATGAATCATATGATTCTCTCCAAGCCCAGTACTCCAAACTTGTCCTCAAGATTGAGGTATGCAAGGAATTGGTTAAGGCCTTGAAAGAGAAGGTGAAAGTGACTCGATACCCCTTAGACCTATTCCAAGCATTCATGGCGGGAGTATCGCAAGTTGATCCCTTCACCACCGGAACATGTACCCCGAAGGACTATGTCCTTAGCAAGTTTGATGAGCACATGGAGTCCCTGTATCCACCTACCAGAAATTTTGACTAGGGAAGGTTATCCAGATTGTCCAAAATACTGATTTGATCACATGACACCATCAAGATGGTGGATGAATTCAGGAACAGGGCCGGAGATGTTGAGGAAGCAGTGGAGGCTGTTTGTAGTCAGTGGGATAGTATCATGGATGTAGATGAAGAAAGCATAGGCCAAGTGTTGGAGGCTTGGTGAAAAATCATATACAACAATAAAGTTCTCTGGAGTCTGGAGAATCTCGTCAGAAGATGTATTTTTATATTTATTCATTCTTTCATAATGCAAGTTTCTAAATCCTAGAATTACGGCTCCTACATTTTTGTATTCTTTAAGTGACCCATGTCCCAGTTCCCAAGGCTGACCAATCACTTTCAAGATAGTCAGAAAAGGGTGTCAGAAAATAGGTAACCGCAACAAGGAACATCGGCTCGACATGAAGGTTCTTACAGATGGTCTTCTCGAGGTGCCGCTACAATGTTACACCTAGCGCATCAGAGATAGGACGTCATTTTCCCATTTATGAGGCATGTAGCCTCGATCCCTTGGGGATTGGATTTCTTCTCCTCTCCTACCAGCTCTCCCCTCGAGGCAAATTCTTCCACTCCTCTCTTCTTGTGTTATTCCTCTGACATGTCAGACCTTTTCCATCTCGAGGTCTTTTGTAGCGTGGTGCAGGTAGTACTGGCCACCCAAAAATAGTATTATATTGTAAGGTGTAAAATAAATTAGGTTAAGTTTTAGGTCAAATGATGCGTATAAATAATAAATCTAGCCTCATTCCAAGGGTCGGAAAAATTGATGATTTTGCAGTCCACAGTTAATGGAAATTTTAGTTTTCTCAGTTCTTAGTTGCAGAGCTCAATGCTCCTTAGTTTAAAAGGCTTTCAGTAGATAGATGCTCCCTTGGAGCCACCATTGTAATACACACCAGTGCTTGCTGGAAGATATGTTAATGAAGAAGGAAGGGTTCTATCAGTGACATTGTTAGCATTTTGATATCTGGTTAACGGTATTTTATGCTTTGTGTTCTTTATGTCCTTTTCTCTGATAGTTCAAGTAGATTAACGACCTCCTTTTCCTTCGCTATTGATTAAATATGAGCTGATTGTTCTGTATTTCTTTAGTATTTAGTGTAGTGTGTTAGAGCATTGTCAATGTTTTGAATGTTTAGTATAACTATAGGTAGATGAAATATTTCTAACTTTGCAGTATCTTTTGAAGTTTATTTGTTAAGTGAATGTGCACTTGCAGGAAACCACACTTACTTGAATCCCCGGAGAAGACAAGTTAAGATAACCAGCTATCCCCCTCAAACAAAATAGTCACATTTCCCAACTGAGCCCCTGCGCTGTCGAGACCTAACTCTCACATGCTTGGAGGCCCAAGGAATCTCATTTCCCCAGACAACCTTTACAAGAAAAGTTGGCTGGTACCCTGGTACTCGGTGACAACTTACATCTGTTGGCAGACCCGGTCACAAAGTCCTATCAACACATCCACACCATGTTTTTTCCCTTGACTAGTTTTTCCATGCAAAAAATCTTGATTTTTTGTGTTCTTTATTTATTTTGGATCTATGGTTTACTGTTCATTAATCATATCTGAAGTTAAAGTTAAAAGTATGTTAAAATTTCAAGTGTTGGATATAATGATTCATCCCCCTATCTCAAATTTGTGCTTCCTTATTTCTACCCCTTATGACCCCTCAAGAGCCCTTAGGACCCCTTACCATACATCAATGTATGCTGAGGCCTCCTAAGGGGTTGTAAGAGGTCATAAGGGGTCATAAGTAGTTTTATGGGGTATCCTAGGACCGCTTAATACTTTTGACATATTGGTGAAGATGGATGATAGTTGTGTTAACATTGATGTCAACATAGCATAAGGACTGCTCAGAGGAAGTAATCAAATGAGTTATTTTCTTGTTGCTAAGTTAACTATTGCAAGTTAGTGAGTAGAAAAGAATGTTAGAAGGTTTGATGATAAGAGGATATTGCAGAGATGGATTCGTGCATGTAGAGGAATCATGTTGAATATTTTTACTATATTCACCCAAAGTTACAGAAGTTTTTATGATTATTTTTATAGGTAACCAAGTTTTAGAATGTGACTGGAAGATAGGTTGATAGACTATGATAACAAGAAGATAGAAAGAGGTTCGGTATGCACAATAGAGTCATAATTTCATGGAGCACACCTAGGAGTGTGTTGGAGACATACTCAAGTGTATTAAACTTATGGGTTTATACTTAAGAGATATACAGGGTATAATCTTATTATCTCAGTGAATTGTTGATAGTGTTCTTCAAGTATGGTGGAAAATAGCTGGAAAATCTAATGGTTGTGGTGGATTTTAATGTTTCAGTGTTTTTCATGATGTTATAGGATGTTATTGAAGTAGGTTCTTGATTATTTGGCAATACTCATGAATCAAAAGGATCAAATTGGTGGATTTTTTGGTCAATGATAAAAAAGAAATTGTTCATGTTCTTGGGCAATTTAGTTGGTAAATCATATCGCGCAAGTGATAAATCATGAAATATGGAAGATTTAAGATCGTGAGGAGGTGGTTAAATTTTGTGGCTAAGATTAAGAGGTTAGAGATGGATTTGAATAAAGAAATTTGGCAGGTAGTTTGGAAGAGATGATGAATTAGGTTTTGTTGACTGGTTCTTGGTATAAAATGATGAATTAGAAAAAATTCAAGTCATGGATCGTGAATGTGGATGCTAAAGGTGACTAGAAAAGGGAGAGTCTGATTCAGAAGCATTTCAACAAGGGGTTGAATATAGATATACATTGTGCTACATTGAACTATATCAAACATGAGGTAGTTGTTACATACGCGGCTCAAAAAAAGTTTATAGATCAGTATAGTGATCACATTGTAAGGAAATGAGCCTTCCTCGGGGTTGTATCCTAAGGATTTTCATTTGAGAAGTGATCTCTCGGAAGTGAGCCTGAATGCATGTGCATTCCCCATATATTGTAATAAGGTTATACTTCTAACAAGGTATTTTCTTAGTGTGGGTAAATATCCCCATCGTGGTTTTTTCCCTAATAGGGTTTCCATGATCAAAATCTTGTGTCAAGTGTGTAAATGTGATTATGATTTGTGTATACATGTATATTTTCTATTCAATAAATCAAAACATAATTCAAGGTATTCATGCTTGAAAGGTTTTAGGGACAAAGTGGTTAAATATTAAAGCTTTAGAAACAACTAATTCAACCCCCCCCCCCTCTTAGTTGTTTATTTCCATAATATTGACAATTGGTATCAGACATTTGGTCCCTTGAAGGAAGCCTAACAACTTGAGGGAGATCATCTATGGAAACTTACAAGAAGGACATTCCTAGGATTGAAGGAAAAAAACTATCATATTTGGAAAGGATAGGTGATCACTCGTCTAAGATGCATTGGAGAAGAATATTGGACAATTGCAAAGAACTCCTCTACTCCTCCTGTAGACCTATCTATAGTACATTAGATGAGAAGATGCAGTTTGAGTACAACATTAGAGAAAATGAAGCATTTCTAAGTGCTCTATAGGATACAGAGTATAGAAATGTAATGGAGTTAGAGACTTCTCATGAGATATGGACAAAGCTAAAGACTATTCATGAAGGTGATGCATGTGTCAAGGAAAATAAGTTACAAAAGTCTAAAAGGAAGGTATGGACCTCTAAAAATGTCTTAAGATGAGAATGTTAGCTATTACATGTTGAACATAAATGAATTACTTTATAGGATCTGATGTGTCAATAGTGTATTGGATGAGGGAGATATTGTTTCAAAGGTATTGAGATATTTCATAGAAGAGTAAACTTTCTACTATTAAAGAAATCAAAATTGTTTCCATAGTGACAAGGGATACATTTGTTTGGAAGATATTTACTTTTGAAATAATCAAGTTTAGTGATTCTTTGCCCAAAGTTGAATTATCCTTCAAAGCTACTATATCAGGAAGAGACATGCACAAATCAGATCAAGGTGAAGGATCTGTAAGAAGAGTATCAAAATATGAAAAGGAGATAAGAGATCTTCAAGAATAAGAAAGAGAGCTTCAAGAATGGGAATCACTAGTTGCAAGGAGACTATCAAAAGGATCTGGCAAGTTGAAAGTAAAAATGTCTTTTAAATGTTTTTGGTGTAAAAAGTTAGGATAATATGCCTCTAGATGTCCGGAGAGATTCCATAAGCATAAATATGATAAGTCTAAAGATGATAATGCATGCTATATGTTGATAATGATTAGGGAGTCACTAATGTTGAGTTTTATAATGTTAAAGTGAAGATGAACTTGTCTTTGTTGTAATTATGGAAAGTGAGTCAGAGTCTTCAGATATGATATCAAATGCTAATGCTAACAATCTTATTGAATATATCATGACTAATGTTGCTGATAATAGTATCATCAAGGATGAAATATCATTTACTTAAGGATATGGGTTACCTCTAATTTCCCAAAGTGTCAACGAAGACAAATGAATCATTGATAGCAAGATCTTGCACTTCATGTCTGGTAATGAAGATAAATTTATGGAATTTGAGATGCATGAGAGTAGTACTGTCAAGAATGAAGATATCTCGAAAGGTAAGAATTTTGCAAGGCATACTGTTGCAAAAACTTCTCCTAGAAATATTATGAGTTATGTTCATGATATCTGTATTATTGAAAAGATCAAGTTTAGTGATATCTCTACTAGAAATGTCTCTACAAGTAGTGGTGTTCAAAAGGTTAACCTTGATAATTTTACGAATTGTGCTAATGAAAAAAGGAAAAGTCTCAGTCAATCAAGGAAATAAGAAAAATGACTGGTTGATTGATATTGATATTCACGTCATATGACTAGTGAC
Source organism: Thuja plicata (assembly GCA_018584345.1). Taxonomy (NCBI): domain Eukaryota; kingdom Viridiplantae; phylum Streptophyta; class Pinopsida; order Cupressales; family Cupressaceae; genus Thuja; species Thuja plicata. Next base: position 491,675 of record MU228283.1, on the reverse strand, counting down.
ATAAGCAAGTTTGTGAAATATAAATAATATGATGGAGGAATTGCTAGATGGGGTGAAAAAACTAAAGGAAAAATCAAGGGAAGAGGTATTGTTCTCTTAGATGAAAGGAATACAATGAGAAATGTGTTACATGTTGTTGATTTAACTTACAATCTTCTCAATTCTTGTCAATTAGTTGAAGAACAATACACTCTATACTTCAACAATGAAGGATGAAAGATTTTGAATAATTCTGGAAATGAAGTTGGATCAGGATCAAAGAGAAAGAGAAATATTTTCCATTTGAACAATAAAGAAAAAATTATTAGATTGCTCAAATTGAACAAATTCATACCAAACCATGCAAGTGCAGTCAAGGAATCAACCTTAACAAGGTACTGCACTAACAATATGTGAATCAGTTGCAGAGGATCTCAAAGGAAATTGTTGATGAAGACAGTGAAAGAAAAGGAGTAATGCTAGAATCACAAGAGAAGTCAATAATAGAAAGTTATGAAATGTCAGATCATTCTTAAGGTAGTCACTTACTTGATCAGTCTAATAGAATTCAGTCTGATTAATTGCAATGGAAAAATAGGTGAACAGAGTGTTAATATACCATTTGAAATGCAAGATAAGAATCTGATAAAAATTAGTTCAAAAGGGTTATTAATTCAAAAGGAAGTGACAGTAGATGCATATAAAGCATAAAATTAAAAAGGATTGATAAGTTGTAACAACCTCAATGCTCGAAATCAGAAGAAGTCTGATACGATACAACTTAAGGAGAATCAGAAACAAAATTCAGTTGAAGTAGACTTCATCTCATAGTATAAGAGAAATGTAGAAGATAAGATCTATCTAATATCTAAATTAGAAGTCAGAGAGGTTTACAAATATTTTTTAGATGATCAATGGGTTAGAAAAATGGAAGAAGAGCTCAGCATTGCACATAATTTTAAGGATAAGCTTAAGACCGGTTCTGCTAAGATTGAAGCATTGTTAGTTCAAAGAAGATCAATAGACAACAATGGTATCAAATTATAAAAAGTTGAATACTCCAAATAAAAATATAGAAATTTCAAATCAAAAAAGAAGAAAAGGAAGAATACTAAGAGGAAGAACTTGAAAAAGGAGTCTGAAGATCAAGGATTCAAAGGTAAGAATCCTAACTATAAGATGCTTGGACGCAAAGAAAAGGAATATAGAAAAGGATATCTAAGTTTTGATTGCAAAATGGGTGATCATAACCCAAGTATGTGAAGTTGATAAAATAATAACAGAAATGCAGAGGGAAACAGGAAAGTTTAATTCAATGAGCAGAAGATAGGAGATTTACCATGAATTAGCACAAAATGAGGAGCATTCACCAAAGAAAAGGAAATAAGGAGACAAGATTTTAGAACGGGGAAAAGCATGAAAAAACCCCCGTGAATAAATATGAATGGGAAAATTGCCTCTGTGTGTGTGTGTGTGTGTGTGTGTGAGAGAGAGAGAGAGAGAGAGAGAGAGAGAGGCTCATACAAAGGG